>JACEVL010006398.1:0-11388 GCA_020284085.1 Aporrectodea caliginosa
CCACTTTTCCGATACGCAGCGTTACCATTGGCCGCGTTGCCATTGGCCGCAGCAAAAACGGGTGCGTTGCCTCATTAAACGCACGCTATGTCGTAAAATTAACGCGGACTAAATATTTTCAGAGTACACGTTATAGGATACTAGATGGATATAGTAAAAAACTTTTGTTTTACGGGCTGTATTTTATTGCAACTTGATAATTGCTTGAATGTTGTTAGTACGTGTTTTTCAGACTGCACAAATGCTCAAAATGTCACTGAAGCGCACCAAAGCTGCCTATGTGATGCTATACGGCGTTGCCCCGTTGTTTTGGGAGAAGCAAGACTATAATTGGTTCCTTATCATATTCGTACCTGATTTCTTTCACACACACAAATTGTCAGAAGCCTAATTTCGCCCCCGTCGTATACGCCCAGTAGCTGCCGCCCATCCCCTCGTTACTCCACTGGGTCAATTAGGTCTACAAAAATAACTGCACAAAATCTGATTTTTAACTGCACAAATTTCTTTCCCAACTACACACTTTGTGTCTGGCTGCACGTTAGAATAAGCCCTGAGTAGTACTAGACTCAGCCGTGCCGGTATCACGAAATAGAGTATCCGTCCTAAGACTATACGGGGGGATGTATGAATTTATCCCCCGGATGGAATAAACCAGTTTAGAGTATCTGGGGGGGGGAATAAACCATTCTATCCCCATCGTCATACGCATCACGACAGCCAAGACGAAAATCCAGTCAAAATCACCAAAAACGAAGTAAATTAATTTCAGTTCGACTTACAAACTAAAAATACGCAATTTAAAAATGTTATGTGTACAATAAATCCAAACATTACGACTGAATACACTTAGAAAATGATCCTTATAATAAACTAGATGTTTGCCCGTCCTAAGACGGTTAAGTTTATGGGGCTCTCGCGCTCCACTTATGATCGGTGGCCCGCGGACCCATACAGGCAATTATAGACTATCGTGCAGCCCCAATCGACGTTGAATCTATGCGACAGTGTAAAGTTGATAGCAGTGTCACCTACCGACGTTCATTACACGGTGATTTGAATCTACGCGACGGTTTAAACTTCACAGCAGCGCCACCTACCGACTTTTATTACACGCAAATTTGAATCTATGCGACGGTTTAAATTTCAATATCCAGCTCCCCCCACTACCCATGCATATCTTTTTCTAACTGTGCTCTCTTTGAAACGAAGCGCCCTCTGGCGTCGAATTTAATATACTGAGGAACAAAAGAAATCTTGCGACCTCTAACGGTGACTCCTCGCTGGCTGCGCCAGTCTCGACCAACACCACGCGGTATTGACCCTCCCCTCCCCTCATCATTCAAGCGACATCTAACGGTGATTACTCGCTGGCTGCGCCAGTCTCGAGCGACCCCACGCAGCATTCGAGCGTGCTTGCTTCTCCACTGTCCTCTACCTCTCCCCACCCGTACTTTCCATACCTGCCGGCTGTACCTCATTTCCTTTCTTCTACGTCCGTCCGTCCCTCCCGTACGATCCTCGCGGCGATCGTGTGTGGCTGACTTGTCGCTTCCCCTCCCCATTCCATAGACGTCTTAATAATAGCTAGCTATTAGTAGAAGTCCATTATACACTGTGTCCACGATAAAGTAGAACACTAGACTTTGTTAAATATCTTGGTCAATTGTAGTATTATATGTACTAAATTTGCTGCACATGAACTTCAGTCTATTCTATCTATACCCTGCAAATTTTATTACAATTGATGCAGCGGTTACGAGGATATACCCTTATGAAATTGGGTGGTTCAGGAACCAAGTTACCAACACGTATAGATAGAATAGACTGAAGTTCATGTGCACCAAATTTAGTACCTATAATTCTACAATTGACCAAGATATTTCACAAAGTCTAGTGTTCTACTTTATCGTGGACCCTTATAGAAATGTCGAAGGACCCACACGTCATGATCTCGCGTTGCTATGACAACGTTTGCAATTATTACGATGACGTGGAATGACGTAAGCCGTATTGTCGCTGCCAATGAAGGCGAAAACAGCTTAACAGGCAAACAGCGTAACGGCACGCATCGCACGCAGGCGCAGAGATTTCTGTGCGTTTATATTATTAATTAGTACACATCAGTAATCAGTACAAGAATATTATTCTGTAGTGTTAAATTGTGTATGTTAGCGGTGAGTCGCGGATTGCAAGACAGATAGGTAGTCTTTAAGTAATGATAAGATTTGTGTGTAGTTATATAGGACATTTAATATTTAAGATTTGTGTCCAAATCTTTGTTTGTGGGGGTTTATGTAGCGAATGTCCTTGAGACCCCACACAAATCATATTACTAAGTGCTGTAGATATATGCTCTTATATATATGTATGGACAGTTAAGGAGTAAGGCTGCAGTAATTGTTAGGATGTTGTAGTGTATAGGATTAATTATTCATTTAATTAATTGAACCAGCGTCAGAACCAGCGATATAGATAATAATATTTAGCTAGGCTTCGGGGATAACCAGTGGTGCTGGGTTAATCCGTGCCGATGTTGGCGAGACGTGATTGGTTGGATTAAAATACGGACCGTTGAGAACTGTCGTCTGCTAGGTGAACCGCGGTTTGCCGCCTTCACGCCTGGACTGCAGAATTAATCGCAAAGGATCAAATCAGTGTTGCTGTTGACTGCAAAGACTAAGGTAGTCGATCGAGTCAGTTCAATAGACAAACTCCTGATCTTACAGCAAGTTTTGGTAATTTGTTGTAACGAGAACGATCAGAAGAAAGCGAAGTTACGTTACGTGTCCATCGACACACTTCGTTGAATCGGTAGTGTTGTGAACGTTGAAAATCTCGTCGGACTAACGAAAGTTTCGGCGGATAACGTACGATCGACTGGGTTTGATATCTAACGCAAAAGTGCGATTTATAACTCAAACGTAGAACGTTTTCGTTTGCGAATTATACGAACTCTGACTTTGGTGTTTGATTCGCCACGCAATCATCATCAAGATCTAGCTATAGAAGATTAGCTGGAAGAAGCGCTGATTTCAACAAGAAGAATCACTTCGAGCAGAATGGCCACAACCAGAAGAAACATCGAAAAGAACTTCATCAGCCTGAAGAAAGCCAAGTCAACCGAGAGGGAGATCGATGACGCTCTACCGTAACTGTACGACGAGCACCAGTTCAAGTGAATATAACTTTTCATCACAGAGTTGTTTGGGGAGGTTAGCTAGGGCCTTATAAAACATAAATTTAAGTAGTCAATGATGCTGGTTCTAAGTAAGGATTGTAGCCTATGAACTAATGAATAACTAGTCTTTCTAGAATAGGTAAATATAGCATCAACATTGTAATATAATTGTATTTAAATCAGACATTTGTTGAACTAATTAATATTCAAAACTCAAGACTGTCTTCATTGAATTCTACTATAATGATAGGCCTTACATGCATTGCTACCTTCTCCATAGGGAGCTAATAAAGTAACGTGAGTAAGATCCAACTCTAAGCTTCCCCTATAGAGGCAGGGGGACCCGTTACATGAGTGGTGGCATTTCGTCCGGGATAGAATTAGACAGATAGAATAGACACGAGCTTAATTAATTTTGAGATTGAAATCGAATTCAACTCACGTGGCAGCCATTTGCAATTTCTTGTTGTCGTCTGATTAGCTTATTAGTAGTCACGACGTAATAGTGACGTCAGTTCGGTGAGGTCAGGTCAACTGCATATTGAAAGTGTAGTCACGACGTAATAGTGACGTCAGTTCGGTGAGGTCAGGTCAACTGCATACCGAGAGTGTTGAACGCTATAGGTAATTAGCGGCGAAAGCGAGGTTGGGTCAAGGTTATACAACTATTTATAGCCTTAAGGAAATTTATCAGCGCAAGGCTGAGATTTTTCATATAGCGCCAGCAGTGCCTATAGTGAAAATAACGCAAGATGTCCGCAGAATATCAGAAATGGATGAAAATCGGACAGGAACTGGGTTTCGAAAATAGTGAACTCAGGGAATTTGTAAAAGAAAGGCAGGCAGAAGCCAAAGAGGAGAAACGACGTTTAGAAAGCTTGAAGAGCGTATGGAAGACGAAGAAAAGCGACGTTTAGAAGAGCTTGAAGCTAGGAAGCGTACAGAAGAGCTTGAAGCTAGGAAGCGTACAGAAGAGCTTGAAGAGAAGCGTCGTACAGAAGAGCTTGAAGCTAGGAAGCGTACAGAAGAGCTTGAAGAGAAGCGTCGTACAGAAGAGCTTGAAGCTAAGAGGCGTATGGAAGAGCTCGATAGGGAAGAAAAGCGACGTTCAGAAGAGCTTGAAGAAAGGAAAAGATTAGACCAAGTTGAGGAACAAAAGCGTCAGGATGAACTGAAGCGGTTAGAAATGGAAAACCAGAAACAGATAAAACTAAGAGAATTAGAATTGAGGACGGAGTATAATGCTCAGCAAAGAAACAGAGGTGACGTACTTGGGAACGGAGGAGATTGGGATAATACTGGACGAAATAATAATAATGCCAAGAACATAAAAATGCCAGTATTTAGAGAAGATAAGGATTGTTTAGACGCCTATCTCTTAAGGTTTGAGAGAACGTGCACTGCGTATAACGTAGCAGAGAATATGTGGGCGTTGACACTTGCTCGATTCCTTGAAGGTAAAGCCCTGGAAGTGTACCAGCGAATGGAAGCAGAGGATGCCCAAAATTATGAGAAGTTGAAAGATGAATTACTCAGGAGATTTAAGTTGACTGAGGGTGGATATCGGAAGAAATTTAAGAAATCTTCTAGAGATGAAGATGAAACGGTTTCACAGTATGTTGAACGACTTAGGAGGTATCTTAGGCAATGGTTACAGATGGCAGAAATTGGTGAAGGATATGAAGGATTAGAAACTCTCATTCTGAGAGATCAGTTTTTCATCAATTGTGACAATGAGATGAGAAAGTTCTTGAAAGAAAAAGGGAAGTTGAGGCTTAGTGAAATGCTAAAGCAGGCCCAGAATTTTCTTGACGCTCGTGAATCAGATGAAAGAAAATGGGTACATAGTGGCAAGAACAAAGATAAAGATAATAAGTATCATGGTAGAGAGTTTGAACATATGGACAGGAGTAGCCCGATTGCAAAACCGGAGAGAAGCAAGGAGCAGCGCGAATATAAAGACAGAAACCCGTTCAGAAGTGGTTGGAACTTCAACGAGAATAAGAAAGAAAGAAATAATGGAGAAAATAGACAAACAGGGTGTTTCCGGTGTGGATCTTTAGGCCATCGCATAGCACAATGCGATAAGGGTAGTAGACAGCTGAGAACACATCAGGTAGCGATGATGAGATGCGAAGAAGAAGAAGATGAGAATAAAGAAATGGCAATATTGTATTGTGCCGTTAAACCGGAACAGAGTGATAGCGAGGAGGCTTGTAGTGAAAACGAGTTCACTAGGACTATGATGGTCAATGGACATAAAGCTGCGTGCTTATATGATACAGGAGCTACAGGAGTCGCAGTGAAAACTAATTTGGTGAGTCCAGATCAGTACATGGGGAAAAATAGAACCTGTGTTTTCACAAATGGAATGAAACAGAAGTATCCTGTAGCTAAAATAAAGATTGAAGGTGAATGTTTCACAGGAGAAACAGAGGCCATTGTTGTGGATAGTCTAGTGACAGACTTGATAATTGGGCCTAAACTGTGTAATTGGACTAGACAGGAATCTAGGACAGAAGGCACTGAGACTAGTGGAATGGTGAGAACTAGCAGAACTAGTGATGTTATTAGCAATGTGAGTAGAAGTGTTCCGTACATGAAAAATAGTCCACAGGTAGACAAGCAATGTCTAGTTGAGAAGGATGGACATGATGATGTCATTGGAGGACGCCTACAGAATAGCGCGGCAAATAAAAATGGTGGTGTGTTGATAGTTGAATCTGAGACAGAAAAGATAGCAGGTTGCAACACACGCGCACTAATTGAGAAACGGGTTCGAACAGAACAACCCTTGAAAGTGTCAGTCTCAACTGATTTGGAAGTGACTCCAAATAAATTACTTAGCGTCAAGCAAAAGGAAACTAGCAACGGGAAAAGTAATCCCGAGTTGTATTCGAATGAAAGGAGAAGTGAAGGAGATAGAAGTGAAAAGATCGGTTGTAAGAAAGGTTATCGAAGACCTTATACATCCGATTGGAGGAATAAACAGACGGGCGGAGTCATACACGATGATAGAGTGAGGTACAGAGGAGACTATCTGAATAAGTGTGAACCTGGTTGGTGTAAGAAAGGAAGGAATGTAGTCGGAAGTAGAGTGAATAAGAAGTATTGGAAACAAGATAGTGGCAGATCTTGTGTTACAAATTGGAGAGGAGATCAAAGAGAGTTTAAAGGAGTTTATTCAAGAGTGGATATAGCAGGAGGAATTAATGAAATTGGTAATGAGAAAAGAATGGAAGAGGAGTCGTTGAAGAGAAGGAGGTGGATGAACCTAAAGAGGAATTCCAATGGATTTGAGAGAGACGTTAGAGTGAGAGATGGTTATGTACCTGATTGGAAATGGAGACAGAGATTTAATGAGAAGAGTGGAGGATCACGGTACTCTACATTTGGAAGATGGTGTGAAGACGAGTAAGATGATATTCGAATATGTTAATCCGATGTTTTAGATAATTAAGTATATCTAAGAAAGGAGTTTAGTTTATAAGGTAGATTAAATAGTAAGTTACTTAATTTGCTGATTTAGTTATAGAATGATATTCTATAGGCAGAGTGTAGGACTCTATAGAAGTCAAGTCAGGTCGGTAATTTTGTGTTGTAAGGTAAAGTAGTAAGGTGATGGTTAAAGCAATTACTTAAGTTAGTATTGGTTAGTAGTAGAATTGATGTTTATTCTAGTCTAAAGTATAATGAATAGGATAAGATATTGAGGATGATTAGAATAAGTAAAGGTTATTAGATGAGTAAGTGAATAAATAGTCTTTAAATAATGATAAGATTTGTGTGTTGTTATATAGGACATTTAATATTTAAAAATTTGTGTCCAAATTTTAGTTTGTGGGGGTTTATGTAGCGAATGTCCTTGAGACCCCACACAAATCATATTACTAAGTGCTGTAGATATATGCTCTTATGTATATGTATGGACAGTTAAGGAGTAAGGCTGCAGTAATTGTTAGGATGTTGTAGTGTATAGGATTAATTATTCATTTAATTAATTGAACCAGCGTCAGAACCAGCGATATAGATAATAATATTTAGCTAGGCTTCGGGGATAACCAGTGGTGCTGGGTTAATCCGTGCCGATGTTGGCGAGACGTGATTGGTTGGATTAAAATACGGACCGTTGAGAACTGTCGTCTGCTAGGTGAACCGCGGTTTGCCGCCTTCACGCCTGGACTGCAGAATTAATCGCAAAGGATCAAATCAGTGTTGCTGTTGACTGCAAAGACTAAGGTAGTCGATCGAGTCAGTTCAATAGACAAACTCCTGATCTTACAGCAAGTTTTGGTAATTTGTTGTAACGAGAACGATCAGAAGAAAGCGAAGTTACGTTACGTGTCCATCGACACACTTCGTTGAATCGGTAGTGTTGTGAACGTTGAAAATCTCGTCGGACTAACGAAAGTTTCGGCGGATAACGTACGATCGACTGGGTTTGATATCTAACGCAAAAGTGCGATTTATAACTCAAACGTAGAACGTTTTCGTTTACGAGTTATACGAACTCTGACTTTGGTGTTTGATTCGCCACGCAATCATCATCAAGATCTAGCTATAGAAGATTAGCTGGAAGAAGCGCTGATTTCAACAAGAAGAATCACTTCGAGCAGAATGGCCACAACCAGAAGAAACATCGAAAAGAACTTCATCAGCCTGAAGAAAGCCAAGTCAACCGAGAGGGAGATCGATGACGCTCTACCGTAACTGTACGACGAGCACCAGTTCAAGTGAATATAACTTTTCATCACAAAGAGTTGTTTGGGGAGGTTAGCTTAGGGCCTTATAAAACATAAATTTAAGTAGTCAATGATGCTGGTTCTAAGTAAGGATTGTAGCCTATGAATTAATGAATAACTAGTCTTTCTAGAATAGGTAAATATAGCATCAACATTGTAATATAATTGTATTTAAATCAGACATTTGTTGAACTAATTAATATTCAAAACTCAAGACTGTCTTCATTGAATTCTACTATAATGATAGGCCTTACATGCATTGCTACCTTCTCCATAGGGAGCTAATAAAGTAACGTGAGTAAGATCCAACTCTAAGCTTCCCCTATAGAGGCAGGGGGACCCGTTACATGAGTGGTGGCATTTATGGTTGCATCCTTGGGATATGTGTGTATGCATATATAAATGTGTGTGTGGGGGTGTGGGCAGGGGCGGATCCAGAAAGTTTATGAGGGGGGCCAAATGGTCGTCCGAAGGACGATCGTTGAGGCGCGCAGCGCCGAGCAGGGGAAGGGGCTTTGGGGGGGATGTGCCCCTCCCCACTTTTTAAATTTTTTAATTTCCACACTGCAATGGTTGCATTTTAGGCTGTCATGTGAACAAATTGCTCTATTATTTCAAAACTGAAATGCATCAGATATGTCACTGGAGTCGTTTTTGAGTTTGACTGTGGACAGTAGTACTAGGAAACCAGACATTTATTGAAATTAATATAAAACCTAGAAAATACGTTCAATTTTCAAGAACGCCATAAGCCTTAAGATATTGTATTATATTGCATTGTATTTGATCATTTATAAAACGCTTCTCATAGCATAAGCCTTTCAGAAGCGCTCCCATTGCGAGGTACTCCGAGAGAAATGGAAGGTTTTAAGTTGAGAGAAAGAGATAGAGATGCTACCAGTGAGGATTGCAGAGCGTAGAGAAGGAGGAAGTCCATTCCATAGGGAGGGACCTATGCAGGCAAAGGATCTGGATTGAGAAAAGGTACACGAATTGCTTCTCGACAAAACAACAAATCAAACGATACATTACCCAACCGTAGAACGACGGTGGAAGAAAGGTTCGCTTTCAATACGAAGAACGACCAACTAACAAGAAGTCTGTAACTCAGCAACGGGCTGACGAACATCACAAACTGAAGCACCGTAAGACTTGAAAATGGCACAAGCCACGAACTAACTTGACTACCATGCAACCCAGAGAAATCTCAGACAACCCGACTAGCGCGAAGGCTGAGTATCTCTTTTCTCTTCCAAACTCTTCCAAGGACCCATTTCAAAATCTCAGTCGACTAAACTCCTTCAAAGTTCAAAATTTTCGACCGAAAACCCCTTTTCAACGCAATGAAACTATCGAACTCAATTTCGACCCAATTTCAGCGCAACAATTTACGACTAAGCCTCAACTTATTTTCGTAAAATTTGAACGGATACGCCCACTTTCAGAAATATATGTTCCTCCTAACCACCATGTACCAATTACCAAACATTATATCCATATATACGAGTCCAAATACCACTTTTCAATTACCATAACCAAGTGACCAAGCACAGTAACAATTCCGGAAGACCATAAACCACAACATCATTCATAACCACTTTCCATAATACCATAAATGCAATCAACCTCCATAAATATTCCAGGAAATCCTTTGTCCATACATCCGTTTACCAATTTCCAAATTATTCCAAATACCAAATTCCATTACATTAAATTTTCCAATTCAATTGTTTCTATACCTTTTCGAAATTCCAATTTACATTCCAACACAAACACACAAAACAAATCTTAATTCCAATTACCAAAATCATATTACACGCCGAAATAAGAGTCCAACATTATATACAAACTATCTACTTTCAACACTCGTTATTTACAAATACATTACAACCACCATAGTTTCTATTGAGCATAATTATTCACTGTCGTCTTATTTTACTTTTTTTAATATATAACCTAAAATGTGCTACAACAAATTTCACTAGACATCGCACAATCATTACTGAATAAATTGTTCTACTACTCAATTTCTAATAATCACAACAAAGTGTGCAATCTGTTTAAAATATCGACAGTACTTTCCGAAAATAGTTCCTTGAAACAGTTCCCGTCTTACGTTCAACTGCCGATGTCCAACTCCAACTCAACAAAAGTCTCGAATTGACGATCTTCCGACAGATGAACAAGCACTTGAACAGACCTTCCTTCCAGCGTTGCGGGTTCCCCTCTATAATAAAGCTCAAGACGTTGTCTAGTTTTAAAGGTATAATTCTCAACAAAAAGACAAATTAAAACGATACATTACCGACCCGTAGACAAGGGTGGAAAACGGTTCACTCTATTGTAGCAAGACCGTCGACGAAACAAAGTCTTCAACACAGCAACAGGCTGACGACATGAACAAACTCAAGCAACCTTGAGTAACCAAGAAAAGTGGAACTTGCCACGAAACGAACTTGACTAACATGCGCCCGGAAGATCTCAGACAAGACGAACTGCACAAAGGCCGTATCATCGGAGACTTCGAATACGCCCCTTACTCTACCTCCTTATATAGGAGAATTTCCCACTAGAGGTCTCCCCTCAGCTAAGGAAACCACCCAAGCGTATCCCTTGCCCATCCCAGGACTGGTTAAGCCATGGGATCCTAACACACCCCCGGACTTCCAAAAAGGCAAAAACCAGAAGGGTTTTTGACTTAACTACCTAACTAACATGCACAATGAACAAAAATCACAATCAAAATCAAAAATCTATATACACAAATATATTAATATACGAAACGAAAACATTTAATTTAGACACACTTACGACGTTCAGTCACGTCGCCCCTAAGCATGATCATTCACTATTTACCAACGACGGACGACTCAACAAATCCGGCAGGAGATTCTCTCTCCCCGGACGATGCCGAATGTCCAGAGCGTACTTTTGTAGCTCCAAACTCCATCGCAGTAACTTGTCATTGGAGTTCGCCATCGAGTTTATGAAAGTGAGTGGACTGTGATCAGTGAAAACCACCACTGGCGCAGAACCAAAGTACACGGAGAACGTCCGTATCGCCGTTACCAGAGCCAACGCCTCCTTCTCCACGGTCGAATAGCGTCTCTCGTGCGTCCGAAGCTTGCGGCTGTAATAACATACAGGATGCTCGACCTCCTCGTACATCTGGAACAAGCATGCTCCCACACACACCTGCGAAGCATCAACAGCAACGAAAAACGGTCGATTATAATCAGGCGGTTTAAGAATTGGTTTGGACGCCAATCTTGACTTCAAATCAACAAAAGCCCTTTCTGCTTCAGCAGACCACACAAATTTATTCCCTTTCTTGAGAATTTCAGTGAAAGGATTTGTCAAATCTGAAAAATGTGGCAAATATCTTCTGTAATAGCTTGCCAACCCATACAAAGACTGCAATTGTTTCTTATTAGTCGGCGTTGGAAAGTTAAGCATTACTTCCAC
>JACEVL010006400.1:0-11611 GCA_020284085.1 Aporrectodea caliginosa
AATAAACAACGTCTTTAGATAAACTGTTAACAAAAAAGAAAATAATTGTTTTTACTTGGGTTACATAAAGATTATTGTAATGAAACCAAGAAACGATTATAATAAAGTAGGCCATAAATAACACTGGTCAACAAGCATTTTGCTACTGGGATTCTAACACCTGTTCCTAACTAAATTTGATATGCTGATTCCAAATCCGGAAACCGTTTTTGTCTATCACGTCCAGTTTTTAAGTTATAAGGTTTCTGGGATTCTTTCAGTTGTATACGCCTACATTAACACTGGGCAAAAATAGCTTTTGTTTGCTACTCAGAACTTTAGAACTTCTTGGCTAAATTTTGGATGCTGATTTCAAATATGAAATCGAAATTTGTCTAGCACGTCAGGTTTTTTAGGTACGCATAAGTGAGGTTCTACACAATTGCGGATTCTCAACTCATACTATCAGTGAAAACACAGTATTAAAAATGTATGAGGCATTTGCTTTTGTGCTTGCTCTCAACTAAATTTTGGATGCTGATTTCAAATATGAAATTGAAATTTGGCTAGCACGTCAGGTTTTTGAGGTACGCATCGCATAGTTCATACCGCAAATGTACCGCATTAATTTGCGGTTATGTAGAACCTCACTGATGCGTACCTAAAAAACCTGACAAGCTAGCCAAATTTTGATTTCATATTTGAAATCAGCGTCCAAATTTTAACTAAGAACAAATGCGAAAGCAAATGCCTGGCATTGTGTGATACAGTTTTGATACTTTGCTTTCGCTTACAGTATATGAGCTGAGAATTCGCAATTGTGTAGAACTTCACTGAAGCGTAGCTGAAAAACTAGACCTGCCATCCAAATTTCGATTTCATATTTGAAATCAGCGTCCAAAATTTAGCTAAGAACAAGCACAAAATCCAATTCTTCATACATTTTTAATATACTTTTCATTTGCTGTTAATTGGAGTTGAGAATTCGCAATTCCGTGGAACCTCACCGATGGTTACCTGAAAAACCTGACGTGATAGCCAAATTTCGATTTCATATTTGAAATCAGCACCCAAAATATAGCTAAGAACAAGCGCAAAAGCAATGTCCGATACATTTTTAATACTTTACTTTCTCTGATAGTATGAGTTGAGAGTTCGCAATTGTGTAGAACCTCACTTATGCGTACCTAAAAAACCTGACGTGCTAGCCAAATTTCGATTTCATATTTGAAATCAGCGCCCCAAATTTAGCTAAGAACAGTTCTAAAGTTCTGAGTAGCAAACAAAAAATATTATTTTGTTGCCCAGTGTAATGGAACATTATTAAATTCTATGAACTAATACATCAAAATAATTAAAATACCCTGTAGAATAGATATAGTTTGAGGATAATAGGACATTATTTACAAAATCTTCTCTTTTATTTCAATACAGCAATCGTACTCGTAATTGTAATGTATGTATGTGTATGTATATGGCCATTTATATAGCGGCATACTTGAAAATATCTCGAGTGCTCATTAAAGGTTATAGGTGCATCATGGCACAAGCTTATTCAGTGATGCCTCGAGATAGAAGGGTTGACAACAGATACCGAAGAGCTGGTTACCAGGACACAATAGCAGTGGAAATGGGTGGTGTCAGTAGAAAAAACAGTAGAATAAAACAAATGCAAACACCTTCATTCACGCGTTGTGCGTGGCAGGCCATGCACAGATATTCATCTGCGATGTGTTCCGTCCTCGTAAATGCATCCAGACAGTCGAGAATTGACCGTTGCTTTCTTCTCCTTTTCTCCGTTGCTGAATATTGAACATCGGACTTGTCCTTGTTCTTCCCCTTATTGTTGTTTTTCTTAGATTGCTGCTGCGCCTCTGCCTCCGGAACACATTCATTGCGAATGTCCTGTGTTTCTTTTTTCTGTTTTACGGCGAGTGGCGTCATGATGGACTCTGCCATTTTCTGATACATCACACCGTCTCCAGTTGCTGTCTAGAAACATTTACACTGACACCGCTGAAGTACAAAGCTTAAAGTTGTAGCAACAGGTCGACTTTCATAACAAGACCACATATCATTAGCCCACAAAAGTCCTAAGTCCACAGTAACACTAGAGGCTTTGATAAACAAAATATTCAGTGTCAAGTCTATAGTGAAAAGGCTCCGGCTTGTTAGATTTATAATGATTGTGCTGCTATATATATGGACAATTAGTTGTTGTTTCTCATGTACTATATAGCAAAGATTATGTATTTAATACTGTGGCGAAAACGACTGCCGTGGGGCAGGACTCCGGTATCTCTCTCTTTAATGTTCACCAGGATAGCTCTTCGGAGTCTTCCCTGTTCTTCGTCCGTTCGCTGGACTCGGCCTTTCCCGTCGGGCAAAGGACTTAACGGTGCCACCGACGATGCCTAACACTAGGTTAACTAGGAAGACGGCAACGACACGGATCAACACAGCAGATTGTTTTATTAATGTCGAACAGCTTAAACACTACAACTCTGGCTTAACTCTCATTAACTGAACTTTAACTGACTTCGGAACCAACTCACACACTCGCTCTTCACTTACACGCAACAGGCGTCTCTATATATAGGCACAGAGGACGACAAATTGTCCGTTACTAAGGCAAGAGGCTGGTTGCTAAGGCAAGCCAAAAAGGCCCGTTACTAAGGCAAGAGGCTGGTTGCTAAGGCAAGCCAAAAAGGCCCGTTACTAAGGCAAGAGGCTGGTTGCTAAGGCAAGCCAAAAGGCCCGTTACTAAGGCAAGAGGCTGGTTGCTAAGGCAAGCCAAAAAGGCCCGTTACTAAGGCAAGAGGCTGGTTGCTAAGGCAAGGCAAAAGGCCCGTTACTAAGGCAAGAGGCTGGTTGCTAAGGCAAGCCAAAAAGGCCCGTTACTAAGGCAAGAGGCTGGTTGCTAAGGCAAGCCAAAAAGGCCCGTTACTAAGGCAAGAGGCTGGTTGCTAAGGCAAGCCAAAAAGGCCCGTTACTAAGGCTGGGTGCTAAGGCAAATGTCCATGCGCCTTTCAAATAATGCTACAATACTCCTCCCACCAAGAAAAGAGGGAATGTCCCCTATTCCGTAACTGATTAACAATTTGAAAGGGATATCCTACGCTAGATTCAATGTTCATAAAGCGAATAAAGTCATGATTAATACTAAATCGAACACTACAGCCATTCCAGGCTTTAACTAACTAAAAAGTTCATCAGATTAGTCGGCCAAATCGGCCCCGCATAAACAACTAAGGTAATCGCCCTACAGACAAATTAACGGTAAGACCTAGTCTTACAACAGAAATGCAATCGTCCTTCAACATCATCAAACATTGCACGTCATCGTTCGCCTATCAGCCTGTATTGTCCTTGCGTTGCCGTGGCTAGTCACGTGGCTGCCTTACACAAGTAGACGTTGCCTGGCCGTGTGGGGAAAAGTGTGCACAGGCAAATGTCCGTTGACAATTGTACACAAGCAAAGGTCCGTCGACAATTGTACACACACACACACGCAAATTCTTGTCGACAAATGTACACACACAAGCAAAGGTCCGTCGACAATTGTACACACACACGCAAATTCTTGTCGACAAATGTACACACACAAGCAAATTCTGTCGCTAAGGCAAATCGCCGTTGCTAATACAAATGTCCGTTTGCACAAATGTCCGTCGACAATTGTACACACACACACGCAATTTTGTCGACAAATGTACACACACAAGCAAATTCTGTCGCTAAGGCAAATCGCCGTTGCTAATACAAATGTCCGTTTGCACAAATGTCCGTCGACAATTGTACACACACAAGCAAATTTCTGTCGACAAATGTACACACACAAGCAAACGTCCGTTGCTAAGGCAAATCGCCGTTGCTAATACAAATGTCCGTTTGCACAAATGTCCGTCGACAAATGTACACAGCCTTTTTGCTTGCAGAGGAAGGGGAGGGGCGCAAGTGAACGACGAGGAGAGGGGAGAGAGAAACACAGGCGAGCGTCGCACAGCCGAGAGGAGGGGGAAGAGGGAAGCGCAGGCGAGCGTCGAGACGTCGAGGGGAGGGGAGGGGGAAACGCATCCCAAGTCATGGCCACGACAAGACCTCCCCGAACGACGGCGCCCAGCTATTGATAGCGCGCGGGCCGGCGAGTCTCCCTCCTCGGACGCCCGCTGACCTCAGAGGCGTCGTCGGCAGGGGGCTCAGGCGCCTCCACGTCTTCCATCGGCTCTTCCCTGAAGCAAGCCCGAAGTTTGTCCACATGAACTGTGAGTGGACGAGAATGAGGGGACTTCCGGATGCGGTAGTTCACAGGGCCGCTGCGTGCCTCCACGACAAAAGGTCCTGTGTACATCTTCTGCCATTTCGGAGAGCGACCTTGGTAACGACGAGGGGTATAGTACCAAACTTGCGCCCCAGGGGCAAATTCAGCCGGACGCACCCGCAAGTCATAAGCACGCTTCTGGCGCTCTGCAGCCACTCCCAGATGCTCTCGTACCAGGCGGTACGCGGACTCCATGCGCTCAGCAAAGTCTTGCACATAACTCGCGTACGTGCCTGCGCCCGGATCAGCGCTCGGGGGACTGCCGTAGACCAGGTCCAACGGGGCGCGTGTCTCCCGCCCGAACATCAGGTAGTTCGGGCTGAATCCCGTGGTTTCGTGTAGTGACGCCCGGTAAGCGGCGAGGACATGGGGCAGAGATTCGTCCCAGTCCCGTTGATTGCTACTGACCACTTTCCCCAGCATGGCATTAAGCGTCCTATGAAAGCGCTCTATGAGCCCATTCCCGCTCGGGTGATAAGGGGATGTCCTGACCTTATCTATTCCCAGCAATCGGCAAAGTTCCCTGAACAAATTACCCTCGAAATTAGTCCCCTGGTCGGTGAGGATTTGTAGCGGTGCGCCGTACCTTACGATAACGTTTTCAACCAAGGCCCTAGCAACCGAGGTGGCTTCTTGATTGTGCATGGGGGCTGCTTCCACGAACTTCGTGAAGTTGTCCATCATCGTAAGGATATAGACGTTCCCTCTTCGACTACGCGGGTGGGGGCCTGTGACATCTATACTCAAACGTTCCCAGGGCGCCCCACAGGGCAAGGGCTGCAACGGTCCCTGGCGGGGGGGTAAACCACGATGGTATTGGTTGCACTGAGGGCAGCACTGGCAAAAGCGCCTCACATCCCGGGACCACCCGACCCAAAAGGCCCTACGCCTTACCTGCGCCCGGGTTCTCCGGACGCCCAGGTGACCCCCGGTCATTCCCGTGTGGGCGAGCCTCATGTACTGATCCCGCATAGCCCTGGGTACCACTAACTGCTCAACCCCGTCCGGTGTCTTCCGATAGATCACCTCCTCGTACAGGTACAGGCGGTCCCTCTGGTGCCAGTACACCTTCACAGCTTCGTTCTCTCGCAGGATATCTACTAAGGCGGGGGCCTGGGTACCTACTTCCAGCCACGGGCGTACCACCCGAAGATCAGGATCTTCTTTCTGCGCCTTTACTAACTCCTCCTGCGGGTCAGGTTCAATATCCAATGGCTGTGCAGGCACAGCCTCGGTGACTGCAGCGACCGCACTTACATCGTCGACATCACATTGCCGACAAGGCCTACGGGAAAGGGCATCCGCATTACCATGCTTCTGACCTGGCCGATGCAACACCTGGAACTCGAACTCTGCCAATCGTTCTAACCAGCGGCTCTGCTGGCCAATGGGCTCTGGAGTTCGCTGGAGCCACTGTAACGCGGCATGGTCTGTCCTCAACGTGAACGGGCGCCCCAGCAAGTACTGACGGTACAGCTTTGTGAAATACACTATGGCGAGCAACTCCTTGCGAGTAACGCAATAGTTACGCTCCGCCGTGGATAGCAGGCGGCTTCCATATGCAATTACTCGCTCCTCACCATCAATCTTCTGGGACAATACGGCCCCTATGCCAACGTCACAGGCATCGCAGTCCAGGACGTAGCCGCCCTCATCCTTAGGCAAAGCTAGGACAGGTGTGGTCGTCAGAGCGCGCTTTAGAAGTTCAAACACTTCCTGACAGGCATCATCCCATACAAACGCTCTACCCTTTTTCGTCAGTGCGAACAGAGGAGCAGCCAATACCGAAAAATTACGAATGAACCTCCGGTAATACGAGCATAGCCCGAGGAAGGAGCGCACCTCCCGCAGTCGTCGCGGGACTGGCCACTCCACAACCTCGCGGATCTTGGACTGATCCACGGCTACCCCGTCTTGAGTCACTACATGGCCCAAGAAACAAACGGCCCTACGCATCAAGCGGCACTTACTTGGTTTCAACTTTAAATTGGCCGTTCTCAACCGCTCGAACACCTTACCCAGCCTCTGCAAATGTTGTTCGGGCGTATTCCCGAAAATGATTACATCGTCAAGGTAGACTAGGCAAACATCGAAATTAAGCCCCGACAAGACAATGTCCATCAACCGTTGGAAAGTTGCTGGCGCATTGCAGAGACCGAAGGGCATCACCTTCCATCGATAGATGCCTCGACGCGTAACGAACGCGGTCTTATCCGCATCCCTAGGATCCATAGCCACCTGGTGGTATCCACTCCTTAAATCCAGCGTACTAAACCATCCTCCACCGGAGAGAGCATCTAAACATTCGTCAATTCTAGGCAACGGGTATGAATCCTTCCTCGTCCTCTCATTTAATTGCCTGTAATCTATGCAAAAACGGAGGGTCCCATCCTTCTTGCGAGCCAAAACCACGTTAGCCGCCCACTCGCTAACAGCGGGTTCAATCGTCCCAGCGGCCAACATACTATCCAGCTGTTCGTCTATGGCAGCCCTATGGGGAAGCGGTTGGCGCCGCAGAGGCTGTCTAACAGGACCTGCATCTCCCGTATCAATCCGATGAGTGGCCACGTTTGTTCGGCCAAGATCGCCTTCCCTTACCGAGAAAACATCACTGAATTCAGTTAAAAGTTCCCGCAATTGGTCTCGGGTCTCGGGTGTCACCTCCTCGGGGAGATCGGCCATCAGCATCTCGCAAGGAGCCGCCTCACCAACCGGCTCCTCACCCTTATCACGGGTCTCCCGACACTCAACTTCGACCGGGTGCAACCCTCCCAACAACTGGTCCTTAACCAACCTTACAGGATCCTCGGTCAAGTTTACTACCCGGACCTGGGTCGTTCTGGCGTCATCGCCTACTACGACCCGTGCGAGATGAACCCCCGGACTGATTTCCTTGGCATCTGTCATCCAGGCCGGCGCTACCGACGACAAATCCCCATACAGGGTCTTTACAGGGATGTCGAATTGACTCTTAGGCAAGACTACAACCTCCTCAGCTACAATTACCCGACGGCACCACCCTTCTCCATTACCTCTTACCAGGGAAATACGTTTCCGACCAATGAACAAGGCCCCGGTCCCAAAACCTAGGCGGCATCGGTGTTCCCTCAACCAATCCATACCCAGCATGGGGTCAGCTATCTGATCGGACACCAAAAATGCACTAGAGATCTCAAACCCACTCCGAATCTTAATGGGGACCCTTATCTCACCCAAAACCCGTATATCGGACCCGTTCGCAGCCATCAAGTACCGGTTACAGGGACGAATCTCTAACCCCTGGACAGTAGAGGAAGGTATGAGGCTCACCTCCGATCCGGTGTCGACCAGGCAGAGTTGAGAGCGTCCATTGATCGTTCCCCTGACGTAGACAGCGTTGAAGGTTGCACGGTTGGGTACTCTTGGATGGGTCGTGTGATTGGCGGCCACCGGCTCCGTCGGCGTCGAATCTTGGGTTTCTGTCTCGGTCGCATCCGGGCGATGGCGGGCCCGGCGTGACTGGCGGCAGTTGCGGGCGAAGTGGCCTGGTTGGCCACAGTTGAAGCAATTCATCTCCCGCCTCGGTCTTTCTTGGTCGTCGGCGTTGGCGTTTTCCGGGCGAGTCTCTCGGCCCGGTCCTCGGTTACGGTCTCCAGAGCGAACGTCTCGGTCCGGCCCAGCATTAGCCGGAGGCGTACGACCTCGCAGCTCCCTGAACTGCCGGTCAAACTTGCCTTCTAGCTCTCGTTGCCATCGGCGTTGCTCTTCCTTCTGGTTGGTCAGGAACCGGTCCAACTGCGCCTGGATCTGGTCGCCGACATCGGTCTCACGAGTGCCACGCACCCGGTTTGACGGTCTTCCGCGGTCGTCAGGTTCCGACGGTCTCCTCCGGTCGTCCTGGCCCGTCGTGCTTCGGTAAGCCTCCAGACGAAGCGCCGTCCGGTAAGCTTCGTCCAGTGACTTGGGCTCTCTCTCACGAATCTTGAGCGAGAGCTCCCGATCCCTCATCGCCTCCAGGAACGCGTCTTTGGCGATGATCTCCGTGGTTTCGTTGGAAGGCACTGGATAGGCGAGAACCACCAACCGACGAATTTCATGAAGGAGGTCGGAAAGGCTTTCCCCGGCACGCTGGCGGCGGTAATAGAGTTGCGCCCGGAAGGTCTCGGCTTGGCCTTCCGTCCCGTAGCGTTGACGTAGCCGCTCCACCAACTGTTCGTAGGTCGCATCAGGCTGGGCCCCGAAGTCCCAGAGCAACTGAGTGGCTGCTTTCTCCAGTGAGCAGCGAAGGAAATCGATTTTGTCCGAAGCGGTCCACCGGTTGTGCCTCGCACACACCTCGAACTGAGACAGAAACGATTCCAGTGAACCTGTCCCATCGAAACGCCCGGGTTTCATCTGCATCGGTCGGTTTTTCAGCAGGCCGCCGACGCCCTCAAGCAGCCCCGGAAGAATCCTCGACTCGTCCTTCACTTCCCGGCTAACAGGTTCCGTGGATTTCCTCGGCTCCATCGGCTTCCATTCCTCGAAGCCAAAGTCGTCTGGCAGGCTGTTCCGGTCCGGCTTGATCTCCATCGGTCGCCTTCTCTCGGCGGGCGTAGAGGTTTTAGGCTGCAGGATGTCAAAGTCGACCAGCGGGTAGACGCGCGTGTCGTCCTCGTCTCCCATCGGAAATCAGTGTTCTTCAATCGTCTAGCACCCCACTTCTGCTGTACCACTGTGGCGAAAACGACCGAAAACGATCGCCGTCGTCGTCAGGGGGGACTCCGGAATCTTCAGTCACCAGGATAGCTCTTCGGAGTCTTCCCTGTTCTTCGTCCGTTCGCTGGACTCGGCCTTTCCCGTCGGGCAAAGGACTTAACGGTGCCACCGACGATGCCTAACACTAGGTTAACTAGGAAGACGGCAACGACACGGATCAACACAGCAGATTGTTTTATTAATGTCGAACAGCTTAAACACTACAACTCTGGCTTAACTCTCATTAACTGAACTTTAACTGACTTCGGAACCAACTCACACACTCGCTCTTCACTTACACGCAACAGGCGTCTCTATATATAGGCACAGAGGACGACAAATTGTCCGTTACTAAGGCAAGAGGCTGGTTGCTAAGGCAAGCCAAAAAGGCCCGTTACTAAGGCAAGAGGCTGGTTGCTAAGGCAAGCCAAAAAGGCCCGTTACTAAGGCAAGAGGCTGGTTGCTAAGGCAAGCCAAAAAGGCCCGTTACTAAGGCAAGAGGCTGGTTGCTAAGGCAAGCCAAAAAGGCCCGTTACTAAGGCAAGAGGCTGGTTGCTAAGGCAAGCCAAAAAGGCCCGTTACTAAGGCAAGAGGCTGGTTGCTAAGGCAAGCAAAAAGGCCCGTTACTAAGGCAAGAGGCTGGTTGCTAAGGCAAGCCAAAAGGCCCGTTACTAAGGCAAGAGGCTGGTTGCTAAGGCAAGCCAAAAGGCCCGTTACTAAGGCTGGGTGCTAAGGCAAATGTCCATGCGCCTTTCAAATAATGTTACAATACTTTTCAAATTGAATGGCGCCTCTTCTGAACAAACTACTACGAGACATTCGTCTTGTTTAATTAAAACAACTAAGAAGACTCCATATTATACTCTGCCACTCTAACACATCAGCTTGACTCACTTCGCCATCTTCTTCATTGACGCTTGATTCCTATAGTAATCAATACAACAGAGGCAAATAGCATTCAAGTAAGAAAACATTAACACATTATCTCACAACAAACTGTATTGTGATCTATAGCAGCGGTTTTCGAACTTTATTTTATTGTAGACCCAGGTAAAAATTCGAATGTTGGCGTTCCACCAGCAAGGTCAGGTTAAAAACAACTTTGCGATCGCGAAGTCCGCTTGCAATTAACAACTAAAATGAAGTAACACGGGATTGCTCAAGGTCTGACAAAATGACCTGAAGTTTCCTTACCATTGCATTTATTGTATCCATGCCAGTAGATGGAGTGATATTAATTTGCTTCCTTGTAAACTCGAATTTAGTTCGTTTAGTTTCCCAAAAATATCCGCAAAATATGCCAAATGCATTAGCCACTTTTTATCCGAAAGTAAATGAGATGTTTCAAATTTACTGTCCATTAGAAAGATTTGAACTTTCTCAGTGCAGTTCAAAAAGACGAGATAAAACGATTCCTCGAGATAGTCATCATACTTCAGTGTGCAAAAGAAGGTTATTACGTTCACTGCTCATTTTGATAGGCATGATAGCTCTGGAAGTCAAGGCTTCACGTCGGATACTGCAGTGAAATTGGCTCCCGGTGCAACTTGTTAAATTTGAGTAACTACTCCACCATGCTTGCCCGTCATAGCAGCCGCATCAGAGGACAACGCAGTTTTCTCACTCTCTTTACTTGATAGCCTTACATTTTTTCGTTTAAAGAATTCAAGTGGTTTATCTAGAGAAGATGTTTTGTATTGAAATGGCGCTGAAGTAGAGGCTTCATTGAATGATTTGAAAGTTTTTCACTGCAGATGACACATTGAGGTTGGGGTCATTATCGACACCACACCACGTAAATCAAGGATAAATAAATATCGTCATACAGTCTAATTTTACGCTGCTTACGAGTGCCGTCATCGTCGCTAGGGTCTACTCTGGCGTCTGGAAAATTAAACTTTTTCTGAATTTTTCGCGTACCCCTTAGCGACAGCTGGCGTACCACCATGGGTACGCGTACCACAGTTTGAAAACCCCTGATCTACTGTATAGTAAAGAAAATTCCGATGATAACTCGTTTTAAAGCGTTATAACCTCTGCGTGCTGAACAGCTATAAAAGAATAGCCGTAATGCCGCAATGCAATGCAGAAAGCTTTAAACCAATTCCTTTGTCAGCTTTAAGCATTACAAATGCTGTATGATTTTACGAAGCGCGCGTGTAGTTAAATTGTGGCGAACGTGAAATTCGCCAGAGTTATTTACTCTAAAGTTTTTAGTCTATTCCTCCTGAACTGGCCTACAGCCTAACTATTAATAGCTACAGATAGAACCACCCTGGGGATTGGTTGGAATAAGTTGAGTCGAACGCTTACCGCTCGAATTAATTCTTACATGAGTCCTGGTTGGTTGCCGAGATCTCGTCGCCGAGATCTCGCCGCCGTGCGTGTGGACCCCTGACAAGGCACGCTGTTTTTCTGCGCAGTTGGAAGTTTAAGATGGCGGATTCAGGTTGTTAAGGGTTTTGTGCCTGAAGTCTTTTGATCTTTTGAGGGTTGTATTTTGATTTGGAGGCGGTTTACTTCGATAATTTTTACGGGGAATTTGGTCCGGTACCTCCGGTGCAAGTTTGGTGATTTTCCGGGTTTTTTTTTGGA
>JACEVL010006403.1:0-40000 GCA_020284085.1 Aporrectodea caliginosa
TCTTTTCAATAACTCTTTTCAATAACTCTTTTCAATAACTCTTTCAATAACTCTTTTCAATAACTCTTTTCAATAACTCTTTTCAATAACTCTTTTCAATAACTCTTTTAATAACTCTTTTCAATAACTCTTTTCAATAACGCTTTTCAATAACTCTTTTCAATAACTCTTTTCAATAACTCTTTTCAATAACTCTTTTCAATAACTCTTTTCAATAACTCTTTTCAATAACTCTTTTCAATAACTCTTTTCAATAACTCTTTTTCAATAGCTCTTTTCAATAACTCTTTTCAATAACTCTTTTCAATAACTCTTTTCAATAACTCCTTTCAATAACTCTTTTCAATAACTCTTTCCAATAACTCTTTTCAATAACTCTTTTCAATAACTCTTTTCAATAACTCTTTTCAATAACTCTTTTCAATAACTCTTTTCAATAACTCTTTTCAATAACTCTTTTCAATAACTCTTTTCAATAACTCTTTTCAATAACTCTTTTCAATAACTCTTTTTCAATAACTCTTTTCAATAACTCTTTTCAATAACTCTTTCAATAACTCTTTTCAATAACTCTTTTCAATAACTCTTTTCAATAACTCTTTTTCAATAACTCTTTTCAATAACTCTTTTCAATAACTCTTTTCAATAACTCTTTTCAATAACTCTTTTCAATAACTCTTTTCAATAACTCTTTTCAATAACTCTTTTCAATAACTCTTTTCAATAACTCTTTTCAATAACTCTTTTCAATAACTCTTTTCAATAACTCTTTTCAATAACTTTTTTCAATAACTCTTTTCAATAACTCTTTTCAATAACTCTTTTCAATAACTCTTTTCAATAACTCTTTTCAATAACTCTTTTCAATAACTCATTTTCAATAACTCTTTTCAATAACTCTTTTCAATAACTCTTTTCAATAACTCTTTTCAATAACCATTTTCAATAACTCTTTTCAATAACTCTTTTCAATAACTCTTTTCAATAACTCTTTTCAATAACTAACTTTTTCAATAACTCCTTTCAATAACTCTTTTCAATAACTCTTTTCAATAACTCTTTTCAAGAACTCTTTTCAATAACTCTTTTCAATAACTCTTTTCAATAACTCAATTTTCAATAACTCTTTTCAATAACTCTTTTCAATAACTCTTTTCAATAACTCTTTTCAATAACTCTTTTCAATAACTCTTTTCAATAACTCTTTTCAATAACTCTTTTCAATAACTCATTTTCAATAACTCTTTTCAATAACTCTTTTCAATAACTCTTTTCAATAACTCTTTTCAATAACTCTTTTCAATTAACTAACTCTTTTTCAATAACTCTTTTCAATAACTCTTTTCAATAACTCTCTTCAATAACTCTTTTCAATAACTCTTTTCAATAACTCTTTTCAATAACTCTTTTCAATAACTCTTTTCAGTAACTCTTTTCAATAACTCTTTTCAATAACTCTTTTCAATAACTCTTTTCAATAACTCTTTTCAATAACTCTTTTCAATAACTCTTTCAATAACTCTTTTCAATAACTCTTTTCATTAAAACTTTTCAATAACTCTTTTCAATAACTCTTTTCAATAACTCCTTTCAATAACTCTTTTCAATAACTCTTTTCAATAACTCTTTTCAATAACTCTTTTCAATAACTCTTTTCAATAACTCTTTTCAATAACTCTTTTCAATAACTCTTTTTCAATAACTCTTTTCAATAACTCTTTTCAATAACTCTTTTCAATAACTCTTTTCAATAACTCTTTTCAATAACTCTTTTCAATAACTCTTTTCAATAACTCTTTTCAATAACTCTTTTCAATAACTCTTCAATAACTCTTTTCAATAACTCTTTTCAATAACTCTTTTCAATAACTCTTTTCAATAACTCTCTTTTCAATAACTCTTTTCAATAACTCTTTTCAATAACTCTTTTCAATAACTCTTTTCAATAACTCTTTTCAATAACTCTTTTCAATAACTCTTTTCAATAACTCTTTTCAATAACTCTTTTCAATAACTCTTTTCAATAACTCTTTTCACTAACTCTTTTCAATAACTCTTTTCAATAACTCTTTTCAATAACTCTTTTCAATAACTCTTTTTCAATAACTCTTTTCAATAACTCTTTTCAATAACTCTTTTCAATAACTCTTTTCAATAACTCTTTTCAATAACTCTTTTCAATAACTCTTTTCAATAACTCTTTTCAATAACTCTTTTCAATAACTCTTTTCAATAACTCTTTTCAATAACTCTTTTCAATAACTGTTTTCAATAACTCTTTTCAATAAGTCTTTTCAATAACTCTTTTCAATAACTCTTTTCAATAACCATTTTCAATAACTTCATTTCAATAACTCTTTTCAATAACTCTTTTCAATAACTCTTTTCAATAACTCTTTTCAATAACTCTTTTCAATAACTCTTTTCAATAACTCTTTTCAATAACTCTATTTCAATAACTCTTTTCAATAACTCTTTTCAATAACTCTTTTCAATAACTCTTTTCAATAACTCTTTTCAATAACTCTTTTTCAATAACTCTTTTCAATAACGCTTTTCAATATTAACTCTTTTCAATAACTCTTTTCAAGAACTCTTTTCAATAACTCTTTTTCAATAACTCTTTTCAATAACTCATTTCAGTAACTCTTTTCAATAACTCTTTTCAATAACTCATTTCAATAACTCTTTTCAATAACTCTTTTCAATAACTCTTTTCAATAACTCTTTTTCAATAACTCTTTTCAATAACTCTTTTCAATAACTCTTTTCAATAACTCTTTTCAATAACTCTTTTCAATAACTCTTTTCAATAACTCTTTTCAATAACTCTTTTCAATAACTCTCTTCAATAACTCTTTTCAATAACTCTTTTCACTAACTCTTTTCAATAACTCTTTTCAATAACTCTTTTTCAATAACTCTTTTCAATAACTCTTTTCAATAACTCTTTTCAATAACTCTTTTCAATAACTCTTTTCAATAACTCTTTTCAATAACTCATTTCAATAACTCTTTTCAATAACTCTTTTCAATAACTCTTTTCAATAACTCTTTTCTCAATAACCATTTTCAATAACTCATTTCAATAACTCTTTTCAATAACTCAATAACTCTTTTCAATAACTCTTTTCAATAACTCTTTTCAATAACTCATTTCAATAACTCTTTTCAATAACTCTTTTCAATAACTCTTTTCAATAACTCTTTTCAATAACTCTTTTCAATAACTCTTTTCAATAACTCATTTTCAATAACTCTTTTCAATAACTCTTTTCAATAACTCTTTTCAATAACTCTTTTCAATAACTCTTTTCAATAACTCTTTTCAATAACTCTTTTCAATAACTCTTTTCAATAACTCTTTTCAATAACTCTTTTCAATAACTCTTTTCAATAACTCTTTTCAATAACTCTTTTCAATAACTCTTTTCAATAACTCTTTTCAATAACTCTTTTCAATAACTCTTTTCAATAACTCTTTTCAATAACTCTTTTCAATAACTCTTTTCAATAACTCTTTTCAATAACTCTTTTCAATAACTTTTTTCAATAACTCTTTTCAATAACTCTTTTCAATAACTCTTTTCAATAACTCTTTTCAATAACTCTTTTCAATAACTCTTTTCAATAACTCTTTTCAATAACTCTTTTCAATAACTCTTTTCAATAACTCTTTTCAATAACTCTTTTCAATAACTCTTTTCAATAACTCTTTTCAATAACTCTTTTCAATAACTCTTTTCAATAACTCTTTTCAAACTCTTTTCAATAACTCTTTTCAATAACTCTTTTCAATAACTCTTTTCAATAACTCTTTTCAATAACTCTTTTCAATAACTCTTTTCAATAACTCTTTTCAATAACTCTTTTCAATAACTCTTTTCAATAACTCTTTTCAATAACTCTTTTCAATAACTCTTTTCAATAACTCAATAACTCTTTTCAATAACTCTTTTTTTCAATAACTCTTTTCAATAACTCTTTTCAATAACTCTTTTCAATAACTCTTTTCAATAACTCTTTTCAATAACTCTTTTCAATAACTCTTTTCAATAACTCTTTTCAATAACTCTTTTCAATAACTCTTTTCAATAACTCTTTTCAATAACTCTTTTCAATAACTCTTTTCAATAACTCTTTTCAATAACTCTTTTCAATAACTCTTTTCAATAACTCTTTTCAATAACTCTTTTCAATAACTCTTTTCAATAACTCTTTTCAATAACTCTTTTCAATAACTCTTTTCAATAACTCTTTTCAATAACTCTTTTCAATAACTCTTTTTCAATAACTCTTTTCAATAACTCTTTTCAATAACTCTTTTCAATAACTCTTTTCAATAACTCTTTTCAATAACTCTTTTCAATAACTCTTTTCAATAACAATAACTTTTCTATAACTCTTTTCAATAACTCTTTTCAATAACTCTTTTCAATAACTCTTTTCAATAACTCTTTTCAATAACGCTTTTCAATAACTCTTTTCAATAACTCTTTTCAATAACTCTTTTCAATAACTCTTTTCAATAACTCTTTTCAATAACTCTTTTTCAATAGCTCTTTTCAATAACTCTTTTCAATAACTCTTTTCAATAACTCTTTTCAATAACTCTTTTCAATAACTCTTTTCAATAACTCTTTTCAATAACTCTTTTCAATAACTCTTTTCAATAACTCTTTTCAATAACTCTTTTCAATAACTCTTTTCAATAACTCTTTTCAATAACTCTTTTCAATAACTCTTTTCAATAACTCTTTTCAATAACTCTTTTCAATAACCATTTTCAATAACTCTTTTCAATAACTCTTTTCAATAACTCTTTTCAATAACTTTTTCAATAACTCTTTTCAATAACTCTTTTCAATAAACTCTTTTCAATAACTCTTTTCAATAACTCTTTTCAATAACTCTTTTTTTCAATAACTCTTTTCAATAACTCTTTTCAATAACTCTTTTCAATAACTCTTTTCAATAACTCTTTTCAATAACTCTTTTCAATAACTCTTTTCAATAACTCTTTTCAATAACTCTTTTCAATAACTCTTTTCAATAACTCTTTTCAATAACTCTCTTCAATAACTCTTTTCAATAACTCTTCAATAACTCTTTTCAATAACTCTTTTCAATAACTCTTTTCAATAACTCTTTTCAATAACTCTTTTCAATAACTCTTTTCAATAACTCTTTTCAATAACTCTTTTCAATAACTCTTTTCAATAACTCTTTTCAATAACTCTTTTCAATAACTCTTTTCAATAACTCTTTTCAATAACTCTTTTCAATAACTCTTTTCAATAACTCTTCAATAACTCTTTTCAATAACTCTTTTCAATAACTCTTTTCAATAACTCTTTTCAATAACTCTTTTCAGTAACTCCATTCAATAACTCTTTTCAATAACTCTTTTCAATAACTTTCAATAACTCTTTTCAATAACTCTTTTCAATAACTCTTTTCAATAACTCTTTTCAATAACTCTTTTCAATAACTCTTTTCAATAACTCTTTTCAATAACTCTTTTCAATAACTCTTTTCAATAACTCTTTTCAATAACTCTTTTCAATAACTCTTTTCAATAACTCTTTTCAATAACTCTTTTCAATAACTCTTTTCAATAACTCTTTTCAATAACTCAATAACTCCTTTCAATAACTCTTTTCAATAACTCTTTTCAATAACTCTTTTCAATAACTCTTTTCAATAACTCTTTTCAATAACTCTTTTCAATAACTCTTTTCAATAACTCTTTTCAATAACTCTTTTCAATAACTCTTTTCAATAACTCTTTTCAATAACTCTTTTCAATAACTCTTTTCAATAACTCTTTTCAATAACTCTTTTCAATAACTCTTTTCAATAACTCTTTTCAATAACTCTTTTCAATAACTCTTTTCAATAACTCTTTTCAATAACTCTTTTCAATAACTCTTTTCAATAACTCATTTTCAATAACTCTTTTCAATAACTCTTTTCAATAACTCCTTTCAATAACTCTTTTCAATAACTCTTTTCAATAACCATTTTCAATAACTCTTTTCAATAACTCTTTTCAATAACTCTTTTCAATAACTCTTTTCAATAACTCTTTTCAATAACTCTTTTCAATAACTCTTTTCAATAACTCTTTTCAATAACTCTTTTCAATAACTCTTTTCAATAACTCTTTTCAATAACTCTTTTCAATAACTCTTTTCAATAACTCTTTTCAATAACTCTTTTCAATAACTCTTTTCAATAACTCTTTTCAATAACTCTTTTCAATAACTCTTTTCAATAACTCTTTTCAA
This sequence comes from Aporrectodea caliginosa, assembly GCA_020284085.1. NCBI lineage: Eukaryota > Metazoa > Annelida > Clitellata > Crassiclitellata > Lumbricidae > Aporrectodea > Aporrectodea caliginosa. The sequence goes on from JACEVL010006403.1 coordinate 6,291, forward strand.
TAACTCTTTTCAATAACTCTTTTCAATAACTCTTTTCAATAACTCTTTTCAATAACTCTTTTCAATAACTCTTTTCAATAACTCTTTTCAATAACTCTTTTCAATAACTCTTTTCAATAACTCTTTTCAATAACTCTTTTCAATAACTCTTTTCAATAACTCTTTTCAATAACTCTTTTCAATAACTCTTTTCAATAACTCTTTTCAATAACTCTTTTCAATAACTCTTTTCAATAACTCTTTTCAATAACTCTTTTCAATAACTCTTTTCAATAACTCTTTTCAATAACTCTTTTCAATAACTCTTTTCAATAACTCTTTTCAATAACTCTTTTCAATAACTCTTTCAATAACTCTTTTCAATAACTCTTTTCAATAACTCTTTTCAATAACTCTTTTCAATAACTCTTTTCAATAACTCTTTTCAATAACTATTTTCAATAACTCTTTTCAATAACTCTTTTCAATAACTCTTTTCAATAACTCTTTTCAATAACTCTTTTCAATAACTCTTTTCAATAACTCTTTTCAATAACTCTTTTCAATAACTCTTTTCAATAACTCTTTTCAATAACTCTTTTCAATAACTCTTTTCAATAACTCTTTTCAATAACTCTTTTCAATAACTCTTTTCAATAACTCTTTTCAATAACTCTTTTCAATAACTCTTTTCAATAACTCTTTTCAATAACTCTTTTCAATAACTCTTTTCAATAACTCTTTCAATATAACTCTTTTCAATAACTCTTTTCAATCCATACTCTTTTCAATAACTCTTTTCAATAACTGTTTTCAATTCTTTCAATAACTCTTTTCAATAACTCTTTTCAATAACTCTTTTCAATAACTCTTTTCAATAACTCTTTTCAATAACTCTTTTCAATAACTCTTTTCAATAACTCTTTTCAATAACTCAATGGTATAACTCTTTTCAATAACTCTTTTCAATAGCTCTTTTCAATAACTCTTTTCAATAACTCTTTTCAATAACTCTTTTCAATAACTCTTTTCAATAACTCTTTCAATAACTCTCTTTCAATAACTCTTTTCAATAACTCTTTTCAATAGCTCTTTTCAATAACTCTTTTCAATAACTCATTTCAATAACTCTTTTCAATAACTCTTTTCAATAACTCTTTTCAATAACTCTTTTCAATAACTCTTTTCAATAACTCTTTTCAATAACTCTTTTCAATAACTCTTTTCAATAACTCTTTTCAATAACTCTTTTCAATAACTCTTTTCAATAACTCTTTTCAATAACTCTTTTCAATAACTCTTTTCAATAACTCTCTTTTCAATAACTCTTTTCAATAACTCTTTCAATAACTCTTTTCAATAACTCTTTTCAATAACTCTTTTCAATAACTCTTTTCAATGACTCATTTCAATAACTCTTTTCAATAACTCTTTTCAATAACTCTTTTCAAAAACTCTTTTCAATAACTCTTCAATGGTATAACTCTTTTCAATAACTCTTTTCAATAACTCTTTTCAATAACTCTTTTCAATAACTCTTTTCAATAACTCTTTTCAATAACTCTTTTCAATAACTCTTTTCAATAGCTCTTTTCAATAACTCTTTTCAATAACTCTTTTCAATAGCTCTTTTCAATAACTCTTTTCAATAACTCATTTCAATAACTCTTTTCAATAACTCTTTTCAATAACTCTTTTCAATAACTCTTTTCAATAACTCTTTTCAATAACTCTTTTCAATAACTCTTTTCAATAAGTCTTTTCAATAACTCTTTTCAATAACTCTTTTCAATAACTCTTTTCAAGAACTCTTTTCAATAACTCTTTTCAATAACTCAATTCTATAACTCTTTTCAATAACTCTTTTCAATAACTCTTTTCAATAACTTTTTTCAATAACTATTTTCAATAACTCTTTTCAATAACTCTTTTCAATGACTCTTTTCAATAACTCTCTTCAGTAACTCTTTTCAATAACTCTCTTCAATAACTCTTTTCCAATAACTCTTTTCAATAACTCTTTTCAATAACTCTTTTCTGTAACTCTTTTCAATAACTCATTTCAATAAGTCTTTTCAATAACTCTTTTCAATAACTCTTTTCAATAACTCTTTTCAATAACTCTTTTCAATAACTTTTTCAATAACTCTTTTCAATAACTCTTTTCAATAACTCATTTCAATAAATCTTTTCAATAACTCTTTTCAATAACTCATTCTAAAAAATCTTTTCAATAACTCTTTTCTATAACTCATTTCAATTACTCATTTCAATAGCTCATTTCAATAACCCATTTCAATAACTCATTTCAATAATAATAATAATAATAATAGTGATAATATTAGTAATAATAGTTATAATTTAATAATAATAATTATAATAATTTTGATCATAGTAGTAGTAGTAGTAGTAGTAGTAATAATAATAATAATAATAATAATAATAATAATAATAATAATAATAATAATAACACCTGAGGGATTATAGATACCTCGGTTAATAATAATAATAATAATAATAATTATAATAATAATAATAATAATTATAATAATAATAATAATAATAATAATAATAATAATAATAATAATAATAATAATAATAATAATAATAATAATAATAATAATAATAATAAAATTAATAATAATAATAATAATTATGATAAACACTCAGCGTTGTAACACTGTGGCTTTTAGGGGTACTTTTACCATGCAGGCCTTGAAGAATAGAGCCCATTGCAGATAAATCTGTTTTTCTAAATATATTGTTGAAGTCACTGATGGATTCTTTTACCTCGGGGCAAAAAAAATAACAATAATACACACAATCACACATACATGTAGAAACTCTGCCGCCAAGCCATCAGCTATCTCTGTTTTGCGGCCCTGAGTCCTACTCCATCCAAAAAAGCCAATGGTATACATGTATACCCTACGACCCCGTTCCCATGGCCGTGTCACACCGCAATCTGACAATAATAATTATGAGAAAAACGTTAATGGTTAGAATGATGTATTCTATGGACATACATTGACATTATTTTATTGCTGTATTAAGATGTATGTAGCAGTGAGTGCATAAGAGTGCGGTCTGGCAGCTGCTACAATAAAGAATATATTTACTTACCTTCTTGTTTACACACATATATGCTGTAAATGCATGCATACATACATACATACATACATACATACATACATACATACATATATCCATACATACATAATACATACATACATACATACATACATGCATGCATGCATGCATACATACATACATACATACATACATACATACATACATACATACATACGCACATACATACATTACATACATACATACATGCATGCATACATACATATATACATCCATATCATACATATATGCATGCATGCATGCATGTTGCATACATAATACATTCATACATATTTGGAATCATACTTTCATTGGAAACATACTTTCATACATACATACATACATACATACATAAATACATTTAAACATACATATACACATACATACATAAGTACGTATATAATTATATTCATACATTTCACTGAATGCGGTTTGTCACTCAGGTTTCAATAAACGAATATATATATACACGGTGATTCAATAAAAAGTAAGCCAAACTTTATAAACAAATATTAAAACTTGAACTATATTTTATTAATAATATTTTCAAAATTAAAATATGCACAGACTTACTTTTTTATTTTATTGACTTCCGGTTTATATTTCCTACTCAAAAAAGCAGACGATAACACGATAGAAAACATAAACAAGAAACTAGCAATTTCCGAAAAAATGCCTTTAGTAAAGAAGATTTACACATGATAAAAGGTTTGAACATCCAAGAATTACAGCAGCCGTTAATTTCTACCAAAGTTTCCAGAAAAACATTGGACCAGAAGCGGATTAGATAAATTGCTTCGAAAAATTAGCGTTACAGGGTCAGTCGACCGCGTCATTGGTAGTGGCAGACGAAGGTCAGCGCGCACTGAAGAAAACGTTGCCCTTGTCGACGATGCTGTTGCCCAATGGCGCCAGCGCCTCCAGGCTTGCGTGCAAGCCAAAGGAGGACGTTTTGAACGTCTTCTTTGTTTAAATAATCAAACCATACTACTGAGAGTTTCTTCACAAAAATATTAAATACTGTGTTCATGTTAGAAGTACTTATATGAAATATAAAGTTTGGCTTACTTTTTATTGAATCACCGTGTATATATACATACATACATACATGAGCCCTCAAAAGGTTCTGTTATCATAGTGGTGCCATAGCTTAGAAGATGGGGACGTGGTCGTCTTGGACACAATAATGTCCGCTCCGACCAGACACTGCTGTCAAGGGCTCCGTTCCTCTCGTCAACGGACTCTGTCCCGTGAGACGGGAGTGACAGAGACCGGATGGCGCGTATTTCCGTCGCCAAACAGTGTGTCAGTAGGTGGCGGATAATTGTATAAGCCTATACTTCCGCTTCCGCCACTTCCGCGCATGCGCAGTCGCGACTGCCAGTTCGTTTCTATCGGGCTTCCGGTTGCAAATATCAGCCCAGACCGTTTCGAAATAGCTCACGTGCCCTACCCACCCGCTCCACCCCGACGACAAACAGTTTGCCCCAAGTTCAGCTTCCCGAGTAGCCATCGTGACCCCCTCGGCGTGCCACGAAAGCGGCTTCAGCCTCCCTGACCGCTCGCCAGGCCGACCGACCGACTGACGCCCTGCCTACCGGTCGCCCATCGGGGCCCGCCTGGTTGGTGTGCTGTCAAGTCGAGTTAGGGTAAAAACGGTTCCTCGTCTGCGAGATTTTCATCGCGATATGGTGAGGCGAATTTTAAAGTGCCCTGTTGGATTTGATACAGTCCACATTAAGGAGGTGCTGCAGCACCCGGGCCTGCAGTTTTGAGGGGGCCACATTTTCGGACGTGAAGAAATTTTAAATATTCTCTCATTTTAAATACTGATATGAATGATTAAGGATTTATATATTGCTTGTCGTTCGTTCCTACTGCCACTGAACTAGGTCGTCTGACACCTTTTTTAGAAACAAATACACCACACGAAAAGCATCTTTAGGCAGTTAATACTAAGTAGTAAGCATGTTATAAAGATGTGGGTGGTGGACGGGTGGTTGTCTGAAGGGGCCTTTGGAAGGTAATCACTGAGTGATTACTGTACCCGGGCCTCCACTAGCCTTAATGCGGCCTAGATTTGATATTAAAATATGATGGGGAATTTATTTTAGTAGGCCTAAATGGAAGTATTGAAGTGATCTTGGTGAACGAGCTTTATCGCTTTATCGACCAGACTTTGGAACTCTCTTCCTGTATTAAAATCAGCTCTTCAAGAATTCTTTCCCGACTCATCTGATCCTCCACCTTCCAATTCTCGACCTATATGACACCCACCTTAACAGCTTCTCTGACCCTCTGGCAACCGGTCTCTGACCTCCTTCTCACTACCCCTTGGACAACACTTCTGACTCGACGCTGTGGTCGTGAATAGGCGCTGGTGCCCTGCGCTTGGCCTTCGAGTGGCGCTTAGAAGTTTGGTGTTTACTATAGGCTACGTTTTGCTCCGTCATTTCGTGTTCTACTTAAAACTTACCATCGTGAAATTCTTATCCTCCATGAACTGTATCTGTATCTCGAAATGATCTTCTGGATATTACCTGGTCACGGCTTGGTTTTGGTGTGCCATCAGTTGATAGAAGTTGCTAATTTCAATTAGCCCCCAAATAAAACATTCGCAATTCAGACAAAAATGATTGCGACGAATGAAACGCCAAAATCTTATCCGGAGAACAATTCTATTTTCAGCAGCAACTTTCTACGTCATCGTCGCGCGCACCAATCGCAATGCTGCAGTCGGAACCGTTTTAGCCTGGTCCTACTTTCGCCCACACCGGTCGTGGATGTTTGCCGTGTTCGTCGGCCGGGTTCCGCGGATCCATCCGACGGTAATTAGACGACAGGCTTCGCCACTGAAGCAGTTTCTTGTTTCGAGCGTCAACAGCATCCAACGCTTCGACGATTCAAGTGCGCGCGGCGTTTGTACGGTGCAAACCGGTGCCAAGAACGGGGCTAATACGACGATCGCCCGACGGTGTACCTCGTGTTAATATAATGTATATGACAACGCAATGTGATCTACTTCATATAAATATAATATATACGACCAAGCCATAAGTTTTTGCTGATATTCTCTATAAGACATGACGTACCTCATATAAATAATTATATGCAATATAATTATAATATAGTATTATATAAACCTCTAGATATATGGTTAATTTGGTCATACCTGCATGACATTTTATAAATACCTGATGTATTGCCATTTCGGGTGAGCTAAAGTCTAGTGGTTAGCCTTCAACCAAAAGGTCCGGGGTTGAAATCCCCGCCAGGGCAGAAATTTGTTTTGCGATTTCTGCTACAACTGTGCCCAGCCACCAACTCAGCTATAATTAGTACACTGACCGTACACTGTTGGTGGGAAGATGAGACGGTGAGGGAGAGGCCTGGTCACCCGCCCTCATATGCCAAGGTTAAGAAATATGATGTCGCTAACACTTCATACCCACGGCTTACTCTATAGGGCTAGCTTAGAGATTGTTCTCATTCTATTGATAAGCTCATAAGTATATTTGGTTTTTTTTATAATTATAGGCTCTTCTTGACCTCGGAATGGAGAACAGATGAGACTGAATTTGACCGTGCTCTTTGTATGATGTGGCGAGATATTGAAAATGTTTTCTTATCGTTCTTTGTCATCGAAATGTTCAACAGACAGACAGAGAGAGACAGAGAGAGACAGAGAGAGACAGAGACAGACAGAGACAGACAGACATAGAGATTCAGACAGTGACAGAGGCAGAGACAGAGAGCCGGAGACAGAGAGCGAAACACAGAGAGAGACAGACAGACAGATACAGACAGAGATAGAGATAGATAGATTGATATATAGAGACACAGACAGACAGAAGACAGACTAGAGAGACACACAGACATCCTCATTATCGTCACAAATTTGTCGTCGTCACAATGAATAATCTGATCGAATTACAGAATGATATAATAAGAAGAATTGGTGTTTCTGTCAGTAGGCCTATAGGATGAATACAAATGGCACTTCCTCCAGTGGAACGATATTTTACGTTTCTTTCAGTATTTGCTTATAGCTATATCTTTGTTCTGCGAAATTAAATATTTATTTAATTTATATTCCAATTGCTTATCCCTTAGGGTCGTCCATTAATTATGTCAACAAAATAGGGGGAGGGGGTTTGGAAAAGTTTGACAGTTGTTGACAAGGGGGAGGGGAGTTCGATACAATTTGACGTCAATAATTTTTTCCAATGAATCAAAACAGACCCTTCAAATTGTTAGCTTAAACATTAAGTAATGCTTAGCATGTATAAAGTGCTCAATGTTTAATACTACTAAAATGCTGGTAATAAACTAAACTCATATATATTGAAATTCGAGATTGCATTTTTTAGTTTAAAAAATCTAAGTGATTCTACATGTATTAGCCATTGTGTTTCTTTTTTGTACAGGGGGGGTTCTGGGATTGTTGACATATTTTTAGGGGGTCCTTCAATGTTTGACAGTTGTTGACAAGGGTGTGGGTCAAAACTGCCAAAAGTTTGTTGACATAGTTAATGGACGACCCCTTAAAGGCTGACATTCTCTCTGTCTTCAGAACTAATCTTCTGGATATCATCATTAACCTGTTTTGGTGCGCCATCAGCTGATGCTTTGACTGATAGAAGTTACAAATTAAATTATAATTGCAATATATATACGGTTATAATCACCGTCACCATAGTCGTCAGCATCAGCGTAATAATCACCATCATCATCATCATTCATCACCATCATCATCATCATCATCATCATCATCATCATCACCATCATCATCATCATCATCATCACCATCATCATCATCCATCACCATCATCATCATCATCATTTGGCGGTATCATCATCGTCGTAATCGCCATGATAATGATATTAATCATCATCGTCGTAGTCATCATCACCGTCAGTGTCTAAGTTTGGCAAAATGGACAACGATAATACAAGAACATGGTAACAAATCCTTCCGTTTTAATAAAAGTGTCGACAACGCATTGTTGATTTTCCAGGACGTACATGAACTGCTTTTACAAAGCCATCTCCTTCTATAAACGCATAACACAATAAGACAAGCGCAACATAAATATTAACCGATTATCGATCAGAAAACAAGCGAATCATAAACGCAATAGAAACAAATATTGCTCGTGGTTTAGGTTGTACCCTGATGTATAGACTGTTTGCATTGACCGGGTTTCGAAGAAGAACATGCGGACATAATACAGATTGCTATTTGCATACAAATGTTATTGATGATGGAGCGCCATCGTTCGATTCCTTGTGCATTAGGAACTGGCGCTAAAGAAGTTTCTGATCAAATCAATCGAATTATCCGAACACAATTTTTTAAATGTATGACTGCACGCATGTATAATATGTATTGATACATGTATGAAAACATAACACGTATGTGTGTATGTAAGTACGTTACGTATGTGAATATTTATGTATGTATGTATAATATGTATTTATGTATCTATATTTGTAAATCAGTAGTATGCATGTGAAATTTACAGCGCTGCGCTATAATTCAATCAATCAATCAATGAAACTTGATATAGCGCCCCTTCAAGATATCTACTCAGAGGCGCTAATTATACTTGTCTGCCTATTGTACTTCTGTGCCATACAAGTCAATAATTACCAGTGATGGGCACTGAACTAATTTCTCTTAGTTAAACTTCAACTATTTTTCAACTAAAATAAAGCAGTTTAACTAAAGTTGGCAACTGATTTTGTAAATAATTTAAATAAACTAACAAATTTTAGTTACACTTTTTCCAACCTTTTAACAAACTTCTTTACAAACATTTTCACAATAACAGAGGTTAAGTGATCAGTGATAATGCAGAGTTTCAATTACAATTTTGCTTTCAAACTATGACATGTGCACTTTGTGCAAGTATGGGCAAAAATTAACTAAAAGTTGCAAACTTTTAGTTTAACTAAAAAATTTAGTTAAGGCAGTAACTAAATAAAAATAGTTTAGTTAAAACCAAAGTTTAGCTAATAATTTTTAGTTATTAACTAAAAAGTTTAAGTAACAAAATCAGCAACTATCCCCTGCAATGATTGTCGTGAGTAACTGGTTTTATTACTCAAGTCAAGTGAACTGCATTGCATTGCACGATTAGCAACTTTCTTCACGATTCTTGTAGAACTGTACATACTAGGACCCTTGGTCTAGTACACATTACGTAGTGTGAAAGTGAAATTGTCTTTGACGCTCTGCATTATTACAGTTCATTTAACCTCTGTCATTGTGAAAATGTTTGAAAAAGAAGTTCGTTAAAAAGTTGGAAAAAGTTTAACTAAATATTTTTAGTTTAGTTAACTTCTTTACAAAATCAGTTGCCAACATTTAGTTAAACTTTTTTATTTTAGCTGAAAAATAGTTATAGTTTAACTGAAAAATTACTTAGTGCCCATCACTGGAAATGTTTACTAGACTAATAGTCCTACTACAGTTCTGCCCGAAAATAATGAAGACAGTTGCTAATGCAAACGATGATGCATCATGCATTCACTTGACTTGAGTAATAAAAGTATAAAACCAGTTACTCGTGACAATCATTGCGGAAGATAGTTGCGTAGTTGTTGATTTTTAGTCAAACTTTTCAGTTAATAACTAAACAAAATTAAGCTTCTGTTTTAAGTAAACTATTTTTCTCCAGTTAAACGTCATCCTTAACTAAAAAAATTTACTGTATTGCAGGCTGTCTGTTCTGTTAGTAGTTAAGATTTATGTCTTCTGTCTTTTGCGTTCTTGTGAATTGTTTCAACTGCATAACTGTAAACTGTACCGGTTGCGATGTGTCAACCGGATTGTTTCAATAAAGGAATTATTATTATTATTATTATTATTATTAAAAGTTTTCAACTTTTTAGTTAACTCTTGCCCATCACTGTTAATTACGATTATAGTCAAATGCCATTATAGGAATTGTTCAGAGTTAAGTGTGGTCCGGAAGTCGAAGAATTATTTCGACTGAGGCGCATACATGACCGCAGTAATCCACTGCGTCTAGCAGCTGCGCTTCGGCCAGAGATAGGTGGACGCAGGTATCTTGTTTGAAGCGAAGAAACAACATACAAGTATGAAGTCCACAACAGAGGGCGGATCAGGACTTGACTCAGAGAAATGAAGTGATGTGTGGGCACTGTGGGGGCTAAGGTGTAACGAGAAACACGTGTAGGAAACCTGGAAACCCGTCAGCACGCAATTTTAGGGGCGTACTTCGACAAGCCCCTCTCCGAATCCACTCTGGCTACAACTAACTTCTTGTGCGCAGTCTTAATTCTTAACGAAAAAATTATTTAATTAATTATTCATTTATTGCACTAATTACGCACAAGTTCAGTGAATCCGAGTCCGAGGCGCGAAGAATTGTTTTTTTGCGAGTAACAACTTGTTCAGTGTCTTTACACGGAGTCCGTTCACATGGAGCGAAGACGCAATGGTTGGATGACTGACCTGGCGCTCTACCGAACAGACCACAGTAGACGAGTGCACGGATTCAAATCCTGGTTGTGATGGTAACTGTGTCACCACTTTGTCCAATGCTAATCGTCAGTTATTCATCGCCCCTTCAATTCACCCCCAGACCCCCTGCATCGGGTGAGAACGCGATCGCCATCTTCCTCGCGGGACTAGACTGTACGCATGCGTGCATATATTTGCATAAATTATTCTGTCCGCCAATCACCAGGAGGGCTATTCCGAGCACCGCAGAACGGGTCGGTTGGCGGCGTCGACGTGCAGTGGTGGGGCAAGAACCGTTGGCGGTAGGAGAGGTGGGAGAAGCGGCGACGGTGGGAGCAGGGAGGGAGGAGGGAGTGGCGGTGGGGCGAGGGGTTGAGACGACGGTGGGGGTGGCGGGGACGATGCCCCGCTTTCGTTCGATGAGGAATTGTCTTCGTCATCGGCGGAATGTTCGATGGTTGATGATGATCGGTCCACGGATGCGGACGATGACTCGGTGCCAGCGCCGCCGCCGGTTGCTGAGGCAGGAGGCGAAGGATGCTTCTCCTCCCGCATCCGCTTCTTCTGCTTCATCCGTCGGTTTTGAAACCAGATCTTAACCTAATAAAGTAAGCAAATAAGAAAGTAAGTAAGTAGGTAAGTAAAAGTATGTAGGTAAGTAAGTAAGCAAGTGACTAGGCAAGTGACTCAATGAGGTAAGTTGGTAGGTAGGTAAGTAAGTAAATCAATCAATCATTTTTATTGATCCAGTTCAAAAACAACAGTGTTTAACATAAAATTACGACAGAACTTGAAGCCAATAAGTAAGTAAATAAGTAAGTAGGTAAGTAAGTAAGTAGGTAAGTATGTCGGTAGGTAGGTAAGTAAGTTAGTATGTGAGGTAAGTAGGTAAGTAAGCAAGAAAGCAAGTGAGTAGGTAAGTGAGGTCAGTTGGTAGGTAGGTAAGTACGTACATAGGTAGTTAGGTAAGTAAGTAAGTAAGTAATCTTAACGAGAGATGTGTACGATTAGCTGGAATTGCTAATCGATTGGAAGTAGACTTAGCTACTGAAAATTGGTAATCGATTATAATTAGCGACATCTTCTAGCTTATCGATTAGAATTAGAATTGGCAGCAGCTAATCGATTAGCAATTAGAATTAGATTTTGATAATCGATAGTTCGATACATTTATTTGATTCATGAATTTACCAAATTTTGATCAAATCACAGCAAGTTACTACAGCAAGTCTATGTAGCCTATTACAATACCTAAAGCTATATACTAAAGCCTATTCCAATACCTAAAACTGCACAACTGCAATAGGCCTATGTGAGAACAGTCCACAAACCAGCAAGCAGCACCACATAGGTCAATACAAGCTGTAGTTATTGACATTGCGGTAAAACTGCATTTTAGCGTATTAAATTCTTTTTCTTCTTCTCCTTCTTCCTCCTCCTCTTCCTCTTCATCATCATCTTCCCTCTTATCTTCTTTTTCTTCCTCTCCTTCTTCCTCCTCTTCCTCTTCATCGTCATCTTCCTTCTTCCTTCTCATTCTTCCTCCTCCTCTTCTCCTTCTTCTCCTTCTTCCTCCTCCTCTTCCCCTTCTTCTTCTCCTTCTTTGTCTCCTTCTCCTTCTTTCTCCTTCTCTTTCCCTTCCTCTTCTCCTTCTGCTTCCCATTCCTCTTCTTCCTCCACCTCCACCTTCTTCTCCATCTGCGCCTTCCTCTTCCTCCATCTGCATCAGCGTATAAAAGACCGCCAATTCTAACCTGCGTCTCGTTGAGACCGAGAACAGAGGCAATCTCGATCCTTCGAGCCCTCGTTAGGTATCGGTTGAAGTGGAACTCCTTCTCCAGCTCCGTCAATTGCTTATTGGTAAAGTTGGTACGACCGAGGTTCGGCGCCGACGTGTGATGACTCAGACCTGGTCCCATTACTCCTCCGCCTCCTCCTCCTCCAATTCCTCCTCCTCCTCCTCCGCCTGTGTAGATGTAATCGAAGGTTTTGCCTACAAAGAACCAACTGATATTATAGAGAGGGAGGAAGAAAAATAGAGAAAGACGGAGACATAAGGGGAAACAGATATATAAAAGAATGTAACGAAAACGTGTGGAAGAGAGATGGAAAGACTGATAGAAACACAGACAGAGACAGAGACTTTTAATAAAATACAGCCCGTAAAAACAAAGTTTTTTACTATATCCATCTAGTATCCTATAATGCGTCTTATGAAGCAGTTACCTCTACAAATATATAGTCCGCGTTCATTTTACGACTGCGGCCAATCACAACGCTGGCCAATCACAACGCTGCGTATCAGAAAAGGGGATTCCCCGATTCGAAAAGTTTAGTCCCCGATTCTATAAGCTAGCCTTTTTGGGGAGCTGAAATTTTGATAGAATGAAGTGTGTGCGAGGGCGAGTCTATATGCCAAGTTTCACGACGATTGAATGATTGTAAGTGATCGAACTAGTCGTCGCAAGATTTGACTTTTTAGCCTGTGGCTCAATCAAGTAATCAATCAAGCAAGCAAGAATCCCGCAAGTTAAACTAGATGGATAATAAAATACAGCCCGTAAAAACAAAGTTTTTTACTATATCCATCTAGTATCCTATAACGTGTACTCTGAAAATAGTCCGCGTTCATTTTACAACATAGCGTGCGTTTAATGAGGCAGCGCACCCGTTTCTGTTGCGGCCAATGGCAACGCTGGCCAATGGCAACGCTGCGTATGGGAAAAGGGGATTCCCCGATTCGAAAAGTTGAGTCCCCGATTCTATAAGCTAGCCTTTTTGGGGAGCTGAAATTTTTATAGAATGAAATGTCTCCGAGGGCGAGTCTATCTGCCAAGTTTCATGACGATTGAATGATTGTAAGTGATCGAATTAGTCGTCGAAAGATTTGACTTTTTAGCCTGTGGCTCAAACATAGTTACATATATTCAAGATTTCCGTAAGTTAAACTAGATGGATAAAAATCAGAGAAAATGCGAGAGAAAGAGAGAGAAAACAAAAGAGAGCAACGTGACCAGTCTGGCTGACAGAGAGAGAGAGAGAGAGAGAGAGATGGAGAAAGACAGACAGACAGACAGACAGACAAAGACAGACAGAGACAGACAGAGACAGAGACATAGCTGGACAGAGACAGAGACAGAGTGACACACAATCAGACAGACATTATTGAGGAAAAAAGCACAGTGAAACAAGTATTCTTCCTTAAGTTGAGCTTCAAAGTGACAACAAAGATTGAACAAATCAAGAAAATGCGCTACAGACATCTTGGCCGTCGGGAAAAAATGCTCTTAGCCGATCGGTTGAGGGCTTCCTTTATAACGCGGAGTTTGTGGGTTCGAACCTTCACTGAATCTTGATAAAATCTTTATCATAAGTACTATAAGCGCCTATTTGTTCCCGTCGTTATGCGTTTGCGCTATATAAACATAATAAACAATAGCTTCAAATGTTGACCCTGTTTGTAGATTTGGTCGTGTACCACTCCGTATTTTCTGCTACCATAATTTTGTACTACATGTAGTAACTAAGGAGACATTTAGGTCTAAGCATTTATGCAGGTCATGAATGGAGACTTTGGAATATTTAAGGAATCTGATCTTGATCAAAATCGTATGAAATACATTGGTTAATTTCTCGTTAGAATTGAAAAGATGCAAGTTTCGGAAATAGGGCTTCAAAATAAGATTTTTTTTGAAGGAACGAAGTCTGATCGAAAACGATGCGACGTTTTTGGCTAATAATTAATAAACAGCGTGAGGTACTTGTCGGTTTAACGACCACCAAAATTCTTCATATATTATTACCTCATTTAAAATTCTTCATATTCTACGTTATTTTAATTCTATGTTACGTCAGAACTTATCTATTACGTCATAAACCTGAACGTTTCGTCATTAGAAACATGGACGACACTAACCCTAACCCTGACCCTAACCGACCCTCACGGCGCGTAACAACGAGGCTTAACCTCAACGTAACAGATATGGACTATAAAACTTGAAGTCGTGATTCGGTTAGGGTCAGGGTTAGGGTTAGTGTCGTCATTAGAAGACAGATATTAACTGTCGTGAACACATTCCTGTAGGCCTACAGGGGTCTCGTCTAGTTATAATTAAAAGATCTTTTTGGTGGTCGTTAAACCGACAAGTACCCAGCGTGATTTGAACTACGTCAGCTAAGTCCCTTTCGTCTATATAAAGTATAAAATTGCCATTGCCATGCATTACCACTAACATTGTCTGGCTAAAATTGAATTAGAACAGAATAGAACAGAACAGAATAGAGCTAGAACCGAGTAGAACAGAATAGTATAGAAGAGAACACAGTAGAACAAAGTAGAATAAAACAGAGCAGAACAGATTTAGATCATAGTATAGTACCAGAGAAACAGATGTAAGGAAGAGCGATGTTACAGAAGATCTAATCAGGATCTGATCTCACCTATTCTATTCTCATTTGATTTAATCTTTCATAACCTAATCTAGTATATTCTATTCCTTTCTGTTCCGTACGCTCTGTTCGTTCCGATGTGTTCTATCCCAATCGATTCTGCACAAATCCACCTCATTCCATTACATTCCATTCTCTTCTAATATGCTCTAATTGGTTCTACCATGTTCTACTCAACTCTATTCTTTTCTAGTCTACGCTACTCGGGTCTACTGTCTATCCTATACTATTCCCTTCTACTATGTTCTAATTCAATCTGTTCTGCTCTATTCTGCTCTGTTCTACTGTGTTATCTACCATACTATTCTTTTATGCTCTGTTCTAGTTCTGTTCTATTATATTCTGTTCTACTTATAATCAACTAAGTTCTACTGCGTTCTCTTCTATACTATTCCATTCCACTCTGTTTAGCTTTATTGTGTTCCGTTTTGTTCAATTCTGTTTAATTCTAATTTTTCTCTGTTCTACTGTATACACTTCTATACTATTCTGCTCTAAAACTATTCTGTTTTCATCTATTCTGCTCTATTGTGTTCTAATTTTAATCTAATGCGTTCTACTTGTTCTCTTCTATTCTATTCTATTCTACTCTGCTCTAACTCTATTCTGTTCCGTTTTGTTCTGTTCTGTTTTATTCCAATTTACTCTGTTCTACTGCGTCCTCTTCTATACTATTCAGTTCTGACTCTGTTCTGTTCTCTTTTGTTCTATTCTGTTCTATTCCATTCTGCTCAATTCTATTCTACTGCGTTCCAATCTATTCACTTTTGTCCTGTTCTATTCTATTCTATTCTATTCTATTCTATTCTATTCTGACTCAACCTTAACGACCAAATCCTCATACCTGCGACCGTTTTCGGGTGACTCCGTCTGACCGTCAGCCACTTGAAGGTCGTCTGCGGCGGTGGGGTGGTTTGCTGATGATCGAAGCTGCAAGGGTCAAGGTCATTTCCAGGGACCAAGGACGACGATGACGAAGCGGAATTACAGTACCCTGACATGGAATGACCACCTACGATCCCTGGGTTGCCACCGAGCAGGCCAATGCCGTCCATCTGTTCGTTCCCCGTTGGATAATAGGACGAGTAGCACTGGGGCATGGGACCTCGGCGAACGTTGTTCAATACCCCCTGGTGGAAGCCCTCCCTGACCGAACCCAGGTCCTCCTGCGCTCCGGCGTAGTAGACCGAATGATATGGTCGACTGCAGGACTCGTTGGACCCGTCGTAGTAGAGGCCACTCCCCGTGGAAGGTGGAGGGGCAACTGGAGCAGGTGAGGGTTCGACGGAGAGGAGTTCCAGGCGGGCGTCTGAAGCGAGGTCGTACGCTGACTGCTGCAACCGACAGGGTTGCTGATGCTGGTGATGTTGAGGATGCTGCAGATGTTGGGTGGGATGCTGGCGAGGTAGGGACGCTTCCGGTATCTGCGTTGCGTACGCGTACGGATTCGCCGAGGTACGGTCGTAGTATGAGTGGCTTTCGTTGAGGTAAGCTCCGCTTCCGTACTGCTGCCCGTCGAGGCTGCACAGCGACATGTACTGCGACTCGTTCATCATTGCGCCTTCTGTCTCACGTCGTCGGGGCCACTCCTCCTCGTGATCGTCCCAAGGCGGCAAATCAACCACGTCGACACCTCTCGACTGGATCGACCGGTCCTTAAGCCATCATCGGCGGAGAAGCGGCGGACTTTATACGAGGCGGCGCTGAAACAAAGCAACTAAGAGATTAGCCGCAATTAGCCAAAGAGACCACCCGCGTCGTCGTCGTCAGCGATTATTGGTCAACAAAGGACGCCGCCGCCGACGGAGACAAAGCCGATGCCGCCATTGACGCGCTCGAGATGAAAAGCGTCGAGATTAGGATGAGGATGAGGATGCTTTCCAGGGATGCAGCTGCTGCCTGCCGGGCCCCCGAGAGCGTCGGATGAGAGGGGCAGCGGGGAGCCCGTGCATTCCTACTCGAAGACATCGGTGCTTGTCGCCGCTTTTTTGTCTCGTCGTCGTTTCGTCACTTCTGAAGATCAGAAGATCGATTTTTTATTTCTGTGTGCGTAATAGGATCGTGTGTAATATCCGGAGATGTAGTTCGATCTTTAGCTGCGTTACCCTTATCGGGAGATCTCTCGCGGAAAACCTGCCGATATATCTTTGGATAGGACGATGCTAAAAGACGAGCGATAGGAGAGAATGGGAGAGGAAGAGTGGCACGGAGCGAGAAGGAGGAGGAAGAAAAGGAGGAGGAGTAGGAGGACGAGCTACGTCAATGGTGGCGCTGTCATCTCCTGTTTCTATGGCGATATAGCGATCGTGGCAGAAAGAGCGCAAACGAAGCCACCTAGTGATTAACTAGACATCATTTTTTTTCATTTTTCCAGTTTATCGCATCTCGTGCAATGCACTATACGTGCGAGAGTCGAGATTTCTGTTCCACCAGCTCAGCTATAATGAGTACACTGACCGTACACTGTGGGTAGGAAGATGAGACGGCGAGACCGTGAGGGAGATGATTGGCCACCCGCGCTCATATGTCAATGCTAAGAAAATGAAGTCGCTAACACTTCATTATACCCATGGCTGCCTCAAGGGATATATATATATATATATATATATATATATATATATAACGCTGAAAAGGGTATTAGCTACTCACCATAATTTTCTGGACCTTAGCTACTCATCCTGTATCTCGGCACCTATGCGTGCCAGATTCATAGCGCAACGCTTAAACGGTCACATATGACGTAAGTAGCGACCACTGAGACCATCCCGACGCTAATGTACTCCGGTCCTGATATAGTCTTTTTGCTGAGTAGATAAGGTTTTACATAGCATGAAAAATACCTTTGCTACTCAGTACTATATGTGCCACAAGGTAGTATTTCCGCGAAATTTTTACCACAATATGCACCTTAGCTACTCATATACACATATAAAATATACCTTAGCTACTCAGTATATATGATGTCCTAAGGTACACTTTTATACGATATATGATTATATTTGTACCCATAGCTACTCTTTCTGGGTTAAAATATATTTCGAATTTTTACTTTTGCCTCTAAAAATTATAAATGTTTGCACAAAATTCAACATGAATGTTTATACCTGTTACTATTGGTAATAAGTATAGCCCAAAAATGTGTTCTCAAAACAAGCCGCCCTGTTTTATTAATATATGGACAAAACGAGGTGATGAGCAAATGCCCTCTTTTTCATCACGCCTGATATAGGGGGTCCAATTTCGGATCTAATCACCTTTTAAACTACTTGCGATAAACGTTGCGCCGTTGGAAGACTGGTACCAGGCTACGTTGGCAGCCTGGAACCATATGAATTTCTACTTAAAATTAAGTCCGACTATTTTTGCGAGGACGGCAAACGCTAAGTACTCAGCAAATATGATGAGCTAACGTCAAAGAGTAGATAGCGTATAGATTTTCACCCACAAACTGAGTAGCTAAGGTGCGATTTGTCCTAATATATATATATATATATATATATATATATATATATATATATATATATCACATACAAGGTCAAATACACAGTTTGAGTAGTACCGATCCATTATCACAGTCTTCGTACTACACAATGATCGATATTCGGTTATCAGCGAAACCTCATTAAAAGATCGAAATCCAATTGTCAGAACTCGTCGATATTGATTAACGGAGAAGTGTCAATGAAGAATTGCTCGACGATTTATTTTCTATTTATCCGCGATTATCAATTATAAGCTAATTATTTTTATGATCTAATTAGATATGACACTGAATGCTTCTATGGCGCCTCTTTCCTAATGTCGATGAAATGGCAATTAGAATTCATAATCTACTGCAAAAAGAACTAGATCGAAAATAACTCAGCAAAACCGCATCTCTTCTAAATTCATAAACTCTAGCCTCAGCGTCTTTTTCACATTGCCATTGTAGACGATCAATATCCTCGCTCCTGGTAACAATTTGCTCAGCACTGCCGCCTGGTGAATTAAAAGTTAGTCAGTCCTTCACAAGTAGAGCGGCACTGTCATCTAGCGAATTATAATGTGGCAAATGTAATTACTTTGTTTTCGCCAGATGGCAGAAGAGTTAAGCAATTCTGTAGGTTTCAAGCGTCTGATCGCGGATCAACGTTTTGTGCTTTTTCACCAGCAGATTGCGAACAGAACAAGATTGCGAACAGAACAACAGATATAAATAGACAGAAAGACGAACAGAGACACGAGAAGACACAAGGGTGCAGAGAAACATGCTGAACAAAAGAAACATCAAGGCAGTCAATCGATATACTTGTTGATAACGACTTCAAGGAGTGACAAAGAGACAGACAGACGAAAAACAGTCAAAGTTGTGAAAGCTCCAAAAATACGTAAGTTTGATGGTCGGTCAATCAGTTAGCTTGACCTCCTCGGATTCTGGTCTGGCACCCAAATAAACCAAGCAACCCATGGCCATTGCGGTCTTGATTTGACATAGGGTCGATGTCTCTCTGACGTGGCTTTTATATGGCACGAAGAAACCGGAGAATTACACCACATTACATAGACGCTGAACGAGCGAGCGTTCGTAAATACGTATACATGCATAAAGGCGGCTTTTCCGGTTAGGGGCACACAACGGGATACGAATACCCAAATCGCAGTACGTATTGTATTTGAACACTTGTTATAGCGCCCCTTCCAGATTCCTATTCAGAGGCGCTCAAAAGTCGAGGTGCGGTGTACAGCACTTCATGAATAAGATATGTAATAGTAAAACTAGAAGTTGGATGAGCAATGAAAACATGGCATTAATGCTAAATTATTGCAGTAACATTAGAAGTTGGATGAGCATATTTAGAACATAAGTAGAAGTTGGATGAGCGATGAAACCTAAGTTGATGCTAAATTATTGCAGCAAAGCTAAAAGTATTATGAGCGATCAAAAAACTTATAATAGTAGAAGAAGAATTTGGATGAGGGATGTAAATGTATGTATGTATGTATGTATGTATGAACACTTGTTTTAGCGCCCCTTCAAGATTTCTACTCAGAGGCGCTCCCGACTACAGCGCGGACACTGAATCAGAGTTTCACGCCGAAGCGCATGAGCAATTGCGAGTGAAGGACTTGCCCAGGGTCCCTACGCGGGAGCTTGAGGTGGATTCGAACCCGCAACCCTCCGGCTGCAAGGCACCAAACATACCCCACACCACCGCGTCCCACATGGAAATATGTCATAGTATAAAGTAGAAGTTGGCTGAGCGATGAAAACACGGCTAAAATATGTTTAAGATAATTTTACGACGCTTTAGCCTACGTATTGGGATTTGAGTATATGCCATCGGAATATCCAGGACCTTCTGAATGAAGACCTTTCTAAGACGGTGCATTTCATTTCTCTCAGCAGGTCCTGCTTTTATCATTCTTGTAAGTCACTGACGACAAACTCACACCGTCCTTAGCTGGGCTTCGCGAATAGTCACTAACCTGCCAAAATTCTCGTATGTTCATGACTCGATACAAAATGCGAGAGGCTTTGCACTGGCTTCCAATCAAGGATAGGACACAGCCAAGATACAAGGGAAGAGAATTGATTGTCTGTGTGCCTTTGTATGGCCCCAGAATACAAAAGACTGCTGCTATGCGTTCCCGTCTCCGGTAGACGGATATAACCCCCTGGACATAGCCCCTTCCAGACATAACCCCCAAGGACATTACCCCTCCGGACAAACTCCCTATGTAAAGGTTGAATGGAGTGACTGTTTTCCGGACGCATAATTGCACGAACTGAACCAGCCATTGACATAGGTAGAATCCGAGTAGTTCTTTGATCTCAGTATCACTTTTAGGATACTGTTAATTCATTCATTCATTCAGAGGACTTTTATATAGTATAATATAGAGGGGTTTTGTCCAGGAGGGGCTATGTCCTATGCACTCCCCGTCTCCAGCCTGGGTGACCTACGATTGTTGCGCTCGTCAAAAACGTCCACAGTTTTCAAAATGAGAGGGATGCAGAAGTTTGAGGAGTAGCATGCAAGGACGGGTGCTTTATGAGGCTCATTTTCAGGGAGTTTGAATTGCGAGAAGTCCCACAATATAGATATATCGTTCTTTTCATCGTGTTTTTTATTCTTGGAGACATAGACGACCTTTTCCAAGTCTTAAAAACTTCCTCGTCGAGAAGTTTTGTGCTCACGAGTCATTCATCCGAAACCTACACTGAATGCAAAGTATATCGCTTCATTGAACAACTTCATGTTTTCTATCCTACAGACCTTATCAAACGCTTTCAGCACAAACATCTAAGCTCTAGCAGTTTTATCTCTATGGTCAACAGTGGTTGCAAAAAGCATTATGTAATTGTCAAGTGCAATAGGAAATTTATATAGAGACTCATCAGAGGCGCTCCCGACCTAACACAATGAAACCATGATCGAACAAAATGGTCTTCAACGCTTGCGGAAAAAATCGTAATCGTAATCGTAATCTCCAAACTTCTAAAGCGCCACTCGAAAGCCAAGCGCAGGCACCAGCTTATTCACGAGCGCTGCGTCTAATCAGAGGGGTTGTCCAAAAGAGTAGTCCGAGGGAGGTCCGAGTCCGGTTTCCAGGGGATCAGAGAGGGCACAGCAGATGTTAAGGCGGGTGTCTTTTAGGTCGAGGATTGGAAGGTACAGGAGTCAGATGAGTCAGGATAAGAGTTCTTGAAAAGCAGAGACTTTAGTTTCGAGTGGAAAGCCTTGGGGGTGATGGATAGAGGAGCCTGAGGCAGATGATGGTGGATGATTGGCGATGATGGTGGAGGAACCGAAAAAGTGCGGAATTCAGGAGGTAGATCGTTCCAGAGACGCGGCGCAGTGTTGGATATTGCTCGGTTGGAGAACTTCAGATGAGTAGTGACCGGGGGTCTAGAAAGAGTGAGAACGGAGGATGATCGGGTAGAACGGGTTGGCTGGATGGTGAAGAGTTCGCGGAGATATCTGGGCTGGGAGTGTTGTAGAGACAAAGAGAGACCGAGAAGCTAAGACTCTACTGAGAGACTGATAAGTTTATGTCGCAGGTTGTTGGGCAACTTCTTCCAGGAGGTGGACTGACCACAGCAAAACTTCCAGCTTATATTTTGCCAGGCAGGACACCATAACCGCCGCCCTGCACGATTGTTTGCCCGTCTGTATGCGTGCCTATGTCTGCGTATCCCCTGCAATCCATCTGATTTTTGCAATTCGTAAGACTGAAATGCGGATAGGCAGACAGACATATGAACAGCTACAGAGATGGAAATAGAAAGACACATAGACACCACAAGCAGACGAACAGGGACATACAAACTTTATTACAAAGACATACAAAGACATACACAAAGAGAAAGACAAATTAAAGCAGACAGGTAGACAAACACACCGATCCATGTCAGGGACAAACATAATCAAACACAGACATACCTCATGTATGTATGTATGTATGTAAACTATGTATGTATGTAGTATGTATGTAGTATGTATGTATGTATGTATGACATACATACATAGCGCATGCGTATGCATACATACATACATGCATACATGCATGCATACATACATACATACATACATACATACATACATACATACATACATACATACATACATACATATACACATGCATACATACACATGCATATAGGCAGACAGTTAGACAAGAAACTACAAATAGGCATGCATATGAAGGCACAAATGAGAGACAGAAACAGAGGCAGACAGACAGACGAACAGCCAGACAGACAGGCAGAAGGTGCGTTTCTTTCTGCCTGCGGCCTAATCAAGCTAATGTGGTTCCATGCCTTGTCCAGTCATTCAGCGTAAACAGAAAACGCACCCGAGCGAAGGAAGGAAGGAAGGAGGAGGGAGGGAAGGGGTGTCGGCTGGGAAGAGGGAGGAGAGGAACGTTGGGATTGCATCTCCATCCATCGACTCCATTGGCCTCCTCCCCATCCAGCTCCTCCTACTCCTCCACTCCACGTCTCCGAGGCAGGAATCAATAAATGCAATCTCTATAATTGGCTTCTTCTTTCCATCAGCTGCACTCCATACAAACGATATAATATAACAATATAGGTGCAGACAAATTCCCATACATATATATTTATTTAATATGTCTCATATGCATTGTACATGCACACACACACATACATATTCAGACTGGTGTGTATTGCATGTTTGTATATCTGGGATTATTCTTTATATCAATTGATACAATGTCGTTTTGAAAATGTTATTTCACAGCTAACCATGCAATGCATAAAAATTATAGACGTTATAATAAAGAGATAAAATAATAGATGATATACAATACAGAAATAAAATTATTTTATCACAAGCATAATCCAGTCAATTCATGTAGAAATTACCTTATCGAAGCAAGTGCAATCTATTCCAAATAATTCGTCGACAAACATTTTTCACCTCGAATATATCCTTTGTTTTAAATGTATCCTGTATCACGTCAACGATACAGGATAAAACATTTAAAATAAAAACGTCTTGTATCATATCATAGATGATTATTGTACTTTGTACGGATTCGGAAGGGCAGATTGTCTGGCCAAAGTTAGCCGGAAAGACAGTCATGACATGAAATGTTAGCGACTTCATTTTCTTAGCCTAGGCATATGTGGGCGAATGGCAAGTCGTCTTCCTCACCTTCTCATCTTCCCACCGACGTGTTCGGTCAGTGTACTTATTATAGCTGCGTTGGCTAGAGGGCCCAGGTGGAGCCGAAGTCATAAAACAAATTTCTGCTCTGGCGGGGATTTGAACCCGTGACATCTCAGTGGACAGTCCAGCAAGTTAACCACAATAGACAATCGCGCATCCCAGTTTACCTTTATTTGTGTGATTTCCCGACCTTTAATTAACTTGAGTGTCGGAATTGAATGATTGTCTGTCAACCTGGTTATAACAACTATATCCCGTTCAACTTTACACCATGGCCTTCAACTTCAAAATACCCAACCTTATAGCAACAACAGCAAGAACAGCAAGAACAGCAAGAACAGCAGCAGCAACAACAACAACAACAACAACAACAACAACAACAACAACAACAACAACAACAACAACAACAACAACAACAATAATAATAATAATAATAATAATAATAATAACGACGATTAGGTGCCGTTCCAGACGAATTTTACTGTTCTTAATTAATGTCGAAGTCCCTGAGGGATCATGTATACCTCGGGGCATAAAATAATAATAATAATAATAATAATAATAATAATAATAATAATAATAATAATAATAATAATAATAATAATAATAATAATAATAATAATAATAATAATAATATATTTCTTTTCCAGTGTCTGTCTATTTATGACCAACGCTAAACTTGGCACTTTTCCTACAAACCCCGAAGACGAGACCCTGAAGACAAATTTCCTGCTCCTTATATATCAATTTCTCCTAAGTCCCGATGGATACCTCGGATAAAAATAACAATAATAACAATAATAATAAGACGATTTATACTGCGCTGTTGCAAAGCCATGTAGGCCTCCTCGGCCGAGCCGAAAACTAAATATATTGTACACAACAATATATAATATATTCCCTATGGAATACCCTTCCTTCTTCTTTACGTGTTACCATTCTTTCTGGGTCTCTTCCTACAGCCTTCTCCCTCCTCAAAACCTTCTTCTTCTCTAGGGTTCTTGCACTGGGAGCGCTACTGAATGGTCACTGCTGTGAGCGGCGCTATATAAATTAATAAATTCAATACAATTCAAAACAATAACGGATGGCGGCACTAAAACCAAACAGTAAGAAGATCAATATCCATGAGCAGTTCAGTCGGATAAGACTATAGTAATAATATTATTATGCTGAAATATATGATATACAATATCTACATAGACATATATAAAATATATAAATATAGTATAAGTAGGCCTATAGGATAGTATACATATAAATATATTTTATATATATAATTGAAGAACATTAATTAATTGCTTTCTCTAGATAAAATTTCTATAGGTTTACATCCTATAATGTGCTGTGAATAGCTACAGTATGCATCTGCATCATATTATGATATTCATGCCACAACTCATGAATATTCAAAGTACGAGCATCATTGGCATAAACGCCTCGAAAATATAAACGAAGACTCATAAAGTCCACAAATGTATTGACCTAATAATCAGAACGCTTATATATTTATATACATATTTACACGTTTATATTTCACATAAAAACATTCTATTAGTGTGCATATATATATATATATATGCATATATATAATATTTATATATATATATATATATAATATAGAATCCTATGCACTTGCATAAAAAAATAAAAAATAAACATGTTCCGTATATATTCACGCATGTGTATATTATATGCAGGTGAGTAGGTGCTATAGCCTATATGTTTTATATGGGTCATCTACGTGGAACCTATATAGAAGTGGCTGCCATATATATATATATGTATATATATATATATATATATTAATTGTTCTAGGCATATATCTACATTTGTTGCATGAGTGCATATGCTTCGTGTATTATATAAACATGCATTGAATATTTTGTTCACATATGAATATATGCATCAGTTTGCAGGAATAAATTACCTTCATTGTGCTCGATCATTTGTTTAATTTTTTTTAAAGTTCATATATGCATCAGTTTGGAGGAATAAATTATCTCCAGCACAATGGAGATAATTTATTCCTCCAAAGTCCATTGCTCCCTTTAGTGCTAGTTCAAGTGATGTTATGTCGTCATTTATATTGTCTATCCAGCGTAGTCTTGGTCTGCCTTTGTATTTTTCATTCGAATATTGCGTGTAGTGCATTGTGTGGAATTCGGTCAACTGGCATTTTCTCTACATCTTCAAACCATCGGGGTCTTAGTTGAACGAATTTCTCTGGCAGAGTTGTTTGGATACCTAATGATTGTCTCAAGTTATCGTTTCATATTTTCTACAGTCTTTTCTACAGTCTTTGAATCACTGCGAACTTCCGCAACCATCTCGTTTCTGCTGTAACAATTCTTTCCTCATCTTGCTTTCGCATTGTCCAACGTTCAGATCCGTATATAATAGTATATTATAGTGTGTATAATATATATATATATATATATATATATATATACATGTATATTACGCTCGTGCATGCAATGTCATGCATACGTGGCCTGGTTATCCAATTATAGGCTCCTGTCATGAGCAATACCTCTCAGTCCATGACTTTGTTCATGGAATTAAAGACACAGCGCATGATGAGCAGAAATGACCAGACATACAGACCGACATAATACCGACATTGGATATACGGACAGATAGATAGACAGATACATGCAGACAAATAGATAGGCCTACACGGATACGACGGATAGACATAAATACACGGACACACAGACATATAAGCAGGCATACTGTAACAGACGGTTACCAACACAGACATATAGGGGACGGGAGACAGACGTACGGAGATAGAGACGGACAGATAGACACAAACAGATTAGATGTATACAGAGAGATACATAGACAGACACACGCAGACAAAGAGATACACGGATAGACATAAATACACGGACACACAGAGATATACAAAGGCATAGAGACGGTTACACAGGCAGACAGAGGGGGCAGTACACAGACGTACGGAGAGAGAGAGAGACAGACAGACAGACAGACAGACAGACGGAGAGAGGGGTACGAAGGAACGGACGTACGGGATTGGATGACGAAGCCTTGATATCTTTTCTTCTTCGTCGGGCGGTGAGAGTCGTTCGAATGAAGATGGGATCGATAGTAATAATGGAGGTAATGGAGAGGGATTTGATGGCTTTGCGAAGGGATAAGACGCACGAGGAGGAGGAGAGGGATTGGGAGGAGGAGAGGGAGGAGGAGAGGGGAAGGAGAGGGGAACGGATGGAAAGAAGAAAATTGAAGGAAGGGGAATTGGGACACGAAGAGGAGGGAAAGGATTGGAAGGAAGGAGGGGAAGGGATGAAGGGAAGAAAAATTGAAGGATAGGGATTATACGAGGAGGAGGAGGAGGAGGAGAAGGAGGAGGAGGAAGGAGGGGGAAGGGATGGAAACAAGAAAATTGAAGGAAGGGGATAAGGCAGACGAAGAGGAGGGAAACGATTGGAAGGAAAGAGAGGGGAAGGGATGGAAAGGAAAAGATTGCGGAAAGAGGACGAGGCACACGAAGAGGAGGGGAAGGATTAGAGGAAGGAGAGGGGAAGGGGTGGAAGGAAGGAAGAAAATTGAAGGAAGGATAAGTAGAAGGGTTAAAGCGGATAGAAAAGGGACAATGGAGAAATGGTTGGAGGCGAAGGGAGAAGAATAAAACGGAGGATGCGAGAAGAGGAGGAGGAACAAGAGGAGGAGGAGGAGGTCGGAGATTGGAATAAGGCTGGATGGATGGAATCTTATCTCACGGATCAATCGCCAATATAATAATAATGTGGCTAAACAAGAGCGGTGTCAGAATAAAGACACGATAATGAAACAGACAGAGGGGCAGGCAGGAGGACAGGCAGACGGACACCGGGTGACAGACGGAAGGAGTCCTGAAGGGTAAGATCGGATATTATGGAGATCAAATGAAATGATTGCCTGCTGCCCTCGGTCTCTTTGTATCGAGATACGACGGCGCATATGCGAGTTGACGGCTGCAGCTAATTTCATTAACACAACAAAGACGATACAGACGCACAAGCGCATACAACCACACGCACAAGGACACACAAACATACAGATATACAAGCATCCACACTGACAGACACACAGACAAATACACATACAGATACATTTTCACAAACGACCATACGACAGTTGTCTTTCTCAATAAACGAATATAATTATATTACTTTGGTTAGAGCGCTCGGCCTTTATCGCGGAGAGTAGGGTAATGAAAGTCTTCGAGCGATGAATGAATAAGGAAGACCTTGAGTTGAAGTCGTTCACTCACAATTGCTCTGCGGCATCGATGTTCTGTCGTATGGTCGTTTGTGCACTTCTGAATTTTGGAACGAGGGCAATATCAAATACACCTGTATTGTATTATTGCACATACAAAAGAACCTAACATATAGACATGCAAACATACATAAATACATACGATTGATAATTATATGTATGCGCATATGTATAATATTGGTATACAATAATTTGTCATTTTGAATATCGGTAATATGAATGAGACAGTGATTTTCATTCCTCCTCAAAAGGATGATGATGATAATGATGATGATGACGACGATTACGATGATGATAATGATGATGATGACGATGTTGATAATGACGACGACGAGGATGATTATGTATTTATTACTGTGATGATTATGATGATGATGACGACGACGATTATGACGATGACTATGTATTGATGATGATGATGACGAAGAACATGAAGATATCAACAATGAACTGTTTATAATTTTCATAATAACGGTGATAACGACAAATGAAAGCGAGTGAGAGATATTGAGTAGGACAATTTAGTAGTTGTTATTGTAAAAACGTCTTCGCATTGGATACGATGGCTACCCTAGAAATGACCCTCGACCTCTAGTTTTCCTGGATTTCCAAAGAGGTGACGGGGTGGATAGAAGGGAGGGTTATAGAGGAGCAGATGGTCGCGTCGTACGGGTTCATGACCTCACCAGGGGCGACTGCGCCCGGGGGCGGGGTCTCGCAGCATGATCCACGTCACCTCCGGCGTCAGGGTGGAGGGAATTCGGGAAGGGTGGGGGTGGAAGAGGGTGTGTGAGTTCACACTAGCGCCACCTGCCAACCAAAGAAAACACCAAACAAAGCCAAACTACAGAAATCAGTTGCATTGATTAGAGAATCTCCATTAGTATTTTTAAACTGCGCGCTGCTTTAACCCTAGGGCTACCAAGCTTTTTTGTAACACGGACTACCAAGGGGGGTGGTTACCACCCCCCCTGGATTTCGTGTTTGGTTTTACATATCATAACTTGTAATATAGCATTGGATTCAGCATTCATTTCTGCACAGAATGGTATATTTAGTTGTACATTATGTGAATGCACCTCGAAATTACATCACTTTTAACAACGGAACCCATTAATTAGCAATATTGTATATTATTGCGTACATTTTGTACTTTTTGGATAAACAAATACAAGATTATGTGTGTTTTGAAACTAATCTATGTATAAAAGATACACAAAATCATCCCTACACATGTTTATATAGTATAAATGTACTTCCATACATATATATCCATACATATATATCGGTTTACGTTATAACGCTGTATTCAGCCATTTTCACACAGATTACGCGTATTATTATTTATTTTGACCACTTCCGGTATTCAAAAGACAAAGATGTAGGTATGCAAATGAAGCCCTTCATTCCCTCTAAAGAATGGTATCTTTGTTTCTCTTCCAGGAAGACAAATGAATACGCTACAGACAAAAACTAAGGGGGGAGTCCTTCCATTCAGCCATTTTTCACGCATATTACGCGTATTATAATTTATTTTGAGCACTTCCGGTTGTCTCAGGTCAACTCAGTGACCATAGAAATGTAGCCCCACATTCCCTCTATAGAATGTTATAATTTGTGTCTCTTAATATTAAATGACGGATAAGATATAGTCGAAAATCTAGGGGGTGGTATCCACCCCTCCTGGTACCTCGGGTATATTGGGTATAACTTTTGAACGGTGTGAGATATCATCTCACATTTTACCTCAAAACGTGTGTAAATGAACCCCCTACAGCTACCTAAAAGGTCAAATTTTTATTCCATACGAAAAAAGTTTGAGATGAAAAAAACCTAGGGGGGGTGGCAACCACCCCCCCCTTGGTAGCCCGAGGGTTAACTAATTGAATTACCACTGATTTTTTAACTTCTGTGTTTTTTCAATTTTAATTGTAAATAGACATTTATAGAGCGCCCCTCAGGGCAAATCAGAGGCGTACTTTGCGCTAGCATATATGACGAAGTTAAATGTCATTTACACCTATTTGGCCTACAATTGGCGAAACAAACTTCTGGTTTTTTTTCAATTAATTATTTTAATTGTAAATAGACATTTATAGAGCGCCCCTCTGGGCAAATCAGAGGCGTTCTTTGCGCTAGCATATATGACGAATTAGTTAAATGTCATTTACACCTATTAGGATATATATCAATTGGCGAAACAAAAAGATGCTCCAGTGTTGGGTCCATGATCAAGCGTAGGGCATAACCATAGGGTTTTCGTGGATTTGTGAAATGTTGGGCAATTTTTATTTCCAATAACTGTATAAGCATGCATTTTCTATAGAATTACTTCGGTTTTAGGTTTTATCAGTTTTACTTCCAATTTAGTATGCAAATTGACTTTCGTAAATTTCCAAGGTTTTCTTATGGCCAGTTGTGTATAGGCCCACATGCATTTCTCATTGACTTTTCAAGTAGCCTAAGCAAGCAAGCAAGCTTGTAAGTGTACAAATAAGCAAGCAATAAAGTAAGTAAACAAGTAGGAAAAAATAAAGTAAGTAAACAAGTAGAAAAAGAATCAAGTAGCATAAGTATATATAGATTGCTTGCTTCTCTGTCTGTGTGTGTGTGTGTCTCTCTCTCTGTCTGTCTGTCTGTCTGTCTGTCTGTCTGTCTGTCTGTCTGTCTGTCTCTCTTTCTCTTTCTCTCTCTCTCTCTCTCTCTCTCTCTCTCTCTCTCTCTCTCTCTCTCTCTCTATATATATATATATATATATATATATATATATATATATATCGGAAAGGTAGATCAAAAGAAATCCGCTGTTTGGTGAATAAGGGTAACAGCTTCCGCCTGTCCATCAGAAGCCGCCTTTTATCTAAATAACGCTGCTGCATCTCCTGCTAAGGAAATAGGAAGCTGGACAGAGACAGAGGCCACATGTCTCTAACTCCCGCATTAAATATGCATGATGGAATCATCATTATATATAACTACGTCGTATCCGCTGTTCTTCGTATACCGCGAGATGTATACTTGTGGGGCAGGGTAGCCGATTGGTTAAAGCGCTAGGCTTGTGACGCAGAGAGTACGGGTTCGAATCTCACATGGGTCGTTTACTGTATTGGATCAAGTCCTTCACTCGTAATTAATTGCGCCTCAGATTCCTGATTTACCGACTACCTGCGTAAGAAATGCAATATAAGAATAATGATGATAATAATGATGATAATAATGATGATAATAATGATGATAATAATGATGATAATAATGATGATGATGATAATAATAATAATAATAATAATAATAATAATAATAATAATAATAAACATTTATAATACTACGTTCGGTTTGACACCTTTTAAACCCTTTCAACTGATTTTATATATTCATCAAATACGTTTGTTAACACATTATTAGCCTATACTGGTTCCTTTTGTTGCTGTAAACCTCACGAAAACCTTTTACTATCAACGGCATTGGATGCCATAAACTGTCGTTAAAATTTTATTACAATAATAATAAAAATAACAAGGCAAAGTTAGTTAAAGTGCCTATGATTCACATTGTTATTGTTTATTTCTAAACTTTTTATTTGTGTTTCATTATCCTGTGCTGCCTGCAGACTGTAGCGAAATGGAGTCTATAGAAAGAAAGCAACATGTATCTGACTTCCAATAATAATAATAATAATAATAATAATAATAATAATACTAAACATTTATAATACGACGTTCGGTTTCGACACCTTTTAAACCATTTCAACTGATTTTATATATTCATCAAATACGTTTGTTTACACATTATTACTGTTTTTCGTTTTGTTGCTGTAAACCCCACGAAAACCTTTTCCTATCAACGGCATTGGATGCCATAAACTGTCGTTAAAAAGTGTTATTACAATAATAATAATAATTAGGGCTGCGGATTTTAACGATTAATTAATCGATTAATCGTTAAAAATTTTAATCGATAAATTTCAGCTTGTTCGATTAATTTTCGAATAATTTTTTACTTATTTTATGACGCTAACTGACCTATTTCCGGAATAAACAATATGGCGAACAGTAAGCTTAATACTGTGAAACATTTGAGTGGAAAATTAAGCAATCATTGTTGCATTTAAGGTAAATACTGATGGAAAAGTCAAAAATGGCGAAATTATCAAAGATTTTTGTATATAGAAGGTAGTTTCTACTGACTACATTTCTCAGTTTGACCATTTGAACTTTAGCATGTTGAATGATTGAAAGATTTGGCAGTGTATACAGTCTAAACAGTTTTTCACGCTTTATGTAGGCCTAACATGGACCAAATTAATCGAATTTAATCGATTAATCTCGATTAAAGTGTGGAGATTAATCGATTAAAATTATTTTAATCAGTACCAGCCCTAATAATAATAATGACAAGGCAAAGTTTGTGATTCACATTGTTATTGTTAATTTCCAAACTTTTTATTTGTTTTTTATTATTCTGTGCTGCCTGCAGACTGTAGCGAAATTGAGTCTACAGAAAGAAAGCAACAACATGTATCTGACTTCCCAGTCAATGCGAACAATTGTATCGCATCGTATCGCGCGAGTGGGATGCAAAGACGTAGGTTGGATAGATAGAAGCAATGGATGCAGAAAAGTCTGGGTTCATCCGTCGCAGGTCCCCTTGGCATCTGAGATCCAGACTGATGCAGGTCGATCCCTTAAGCCCAGCGCATAAGTCGGTCGCGTGGATAATCGATTCACGCCGGAGAAGGAAGATGAAGAGAAGAAGATATAGGGGAGAAGAGAGATGGAGAAGAGCAAGAAGAGAGTTGAGAAGTAAGAGGAGAAGAAGAAAGGGGTAAAGCAGAAGAAAGAAGATGATGAGAAGAAGAAAGAGTAGGAGGAGAAGGAAGAGAATATTGAGACAGAGGAGAATTAGAAGAAAGCGGAGAATTAGAAGATAGGGGAGAAGATAAGAAAGAGAAGAGAACACAGAGAAGACGAGGAGAGAAGAAACACGAGAAGCCTAAAGAGGAGAAGAAGATAGAGGAGAAGAAAATACAGAAGAGAAAAGGAAAAAGGAGAAAAAATAAAGAGGAGGAGAAGAAAGAGGAGAAGTAGGCGAAGAAGAGTACCGCATGTCGAAACAAATTCTCATGGGTTTTGTATCCTGCTTTTGTTTACTAGAAGCAAACAAAGTCCTTTTAGTCCCAGATTTTAGGAGAACGTTTCCCGGCTTATTAACCCTAACCCCTCCCTAGGTACAGCTCCATATACAGGAAATGATGAGGAGTAGGGATTTTAGGAGGAATAAAGGAGGAAACGGAAGAGGAGGTACAGAAAAAGGGAGTGGAAGAAGGAGACGGAGGAAGAGAACGATAAGGAGAGAGAGATAGAGGAATAGAAGAGAAGCAGAGTTGAGGAAGGAGGAGAAGGAAGAGGAATTGGCGGATGAAGAAGCATGCACGCAGAGAGGCGGAGAATAAAGAGCGGAGGAAGAGAATGAGGATGACGAGGAATATAATACGAGAGAGAGAGAGAGAGGGCGAGAGAAGTCTCGTCGACGGCCGAGACTTGGGACGAGATCTTCATTAATCCCAGGCGGGCATCGCATCAAATCAGGCGTTTAGAATCTATACACGGTATTATCCACCGACACAAGGCCCGGCCGAGCGACCGACCGACCGACCGGCCGCGAGTCCTGCCAGCCCGCCCCGCCCGCCCGCCCGCACG
>JACEVL010006403.1:45000-135000 GCA_020284085.1 Aporrectodea caliginosa
CACACACACACACACACACACACACACACACACACACACACACACACACACACACACACACACACACACACACACACACACAGACAGATATGCATATATATATATATACCATATATCGTATATAGTAATGCATATAATTATAGTACACATTCTACTCAACTCATATTAAAAACATATACATACATGTGCGTGTGAGAGGTAGCACATGCGCTTTACAAAGTGTATTAAGCATCATGGTTCGTAAACACGACTCTCTGTGTGTCTCTTTCTGTCTCTGTCTGTCTGTCTGTGTGTCTGTCTCTGTCTCTCTCTCTCTATATATATACATACAATATATATATATATATATATATATATATATAATATATATGCATATATATATAGATAGCGTATATAGCCATCCAAGATATAGTTCTATGCACGGGCTCCATAATATATCCGATACGTATGTATTGTACATATAAACCTATAATAATTTGCACAACGTTTGCAAGTATGACAGGCGCACAGACACCTACCCATACACTTGTGCATGTGTATGTATGTGTGTTTATATGTGTTTGTGGTTCTCTGTCATGCTTGTGAACGTCGTGTAAATTATATAGGTATGCGCTATTTTTATGTATGGCACCCGACATATATTTATAGATATATATATATATTTGCATATACGTATACAATGTATATTTTTCGGATATCTGGACATGCTGTCGGTGAGAGCGTATTGTACGGAGCGTCAAAAGGGTCGTCAGTGTCAATTGTGCGTATGATCGGCTTACTCAGAGGGTCTTGTATCGAAATACGGCTTTTCTCGTGTTTCCATTGGGCCGTAACTGAAAGGCAAGAGCGCGCGTACGAAGCCCCGCAGACAATGGTCCTGCGGTAAAGCCGTAGTGTCTCCAACGCAGTGAAAAGGCTCTGGCGTATGTATGAGGTCGATAACAAACCTTGGCACAATCGATACGCATTAAAAGTCATCGACAATGGATGCGAAGAACGGTCATGAGCGACGAGCACACAAAGTAATTACATGCAACAAAAGACAGTAGAGGAACAAAGCCTCCACACACACACACGCACATGCAAGAACTGGCACACTGCCGTAAATACAGTCACGATAAATATTTATTTTTAACCAACTTTTCGCAATAAAGTACAATAGTACTATAGTCTATGATATAATAATTATAATATAGATATATAGGTCGGTTCTATATATACTTCGTTGCGTTCATCCCCTGTGGAGACCTGGCGGTCCCGCGACCCGTAAGATATATAGCAGTTTATAAATTTATTAGAAGACAAATATGTTTGGATGACCTTTATTAAAACAACCATGCCCAAAACATGGCTATGAGTGATGTATGGCCACTATTATAGGAGGTCCATGTAAATATGCATGTGAAAGGTGCGTTTCAAAATGTCCTCTACAATATTTGCTCGTTAACATTTGATCATTTTATGAGAGCATGAACAAGTTGAATAAAATACAATATACATCACAATGCAGAAATAATTAACCTCTTTCTAAAGTAAAAAATGCACATGCTACCAAAGCACAGAA
Source organism: Aporrectodea caliginosa (assembly GCA_020284085.1). NCBI lineage: Eukaryota > Metazoa > Annelida > Clitellata > Crassiclitellata > Lumbricidae > Aporrectodea > Aporrectodea caliginosa. The sequence continues at coordinate 46,565 of JACEVL010006403.1, forward strand.
CATCGAAAGCACTCAGCAAATGTGCGTGTAAGGACTTGTTCAAGGTCCTTACACAATGACCGTCTCATGATAGGCTCAAACCTGTACTCTCCGCGTACTCTTACAGATCAAGCGCTATCGGCTACTGTGACAAAAAAATGTAAGGGCATAAAAGCCATCATAATTTCTAAAGTCGGAAGGTGAGAAAGGGTGAGTTATGCCTCCCTCAGCGTTGGGACCGAATGGAGGTCACCGTTCCGGAACATTTGCTGAAATTCTTTGGTATGAACAGACGGTGAATTTGAATGGATATCTCTTTGTTGCTCGTTACACGGTACTTTTCGCTGGTAGAGAGACCCTGAAAAGGTGCCTCAAGGCGTGGCGGAAATGCCAGCTGGCTGAAGCCCTAGATGGGGTGTAAGAATGACGCCCCTATCCGCGCTGGAGGCAAATCCACCGTGTTCGACAATCGCCCTACTCTGTTGGTCTCGCCAATGGCACGAAGATGTGAAAGTCAAAACACAAAGATAGCCTGTGGCGGATTGTAGGTAGGACCTATACCTGAACGCGTAGAGGCTGCGCGACTAACTGCAACATATCACAGTGAGAAGAGATAATACACTGTATCAGTTGCTACCACCGATTGTACATACACGTATGGATGTGTGACTATATAGGTCTATTATTAACCACGCCACTGGCGGTGGTGCCAGTCCCAAGATTGGTCAAAGGAGAGGGCGTCGTCCTTGAAAAGCAACCACTTACTGGGTTAATCTCTTCGTATGTATGCTTCGCAAACCGAGAGACACGCTACCCGAACGATTTTCGGAATGTTGCAATATATTCTAAGCATCTCAACTTGTCCCTTGCGTGACTCCAATCAAGCAACTATTCTACCCAACGATGAAAGTCCTAAAATTACATCTATTTGAAACGGTGAAAGCCCGGTGGATTGCATGTTGCGATGGTAATAATAGGGTAAACTATACGTGTCCTATGCGTGCATGGGGTATAGATGAGCACCATAAATAGCCACGGTAGTAATTGGAATGGCGAAAAGACATCCAAAAAGAACTGCTGAAGGGCCGGCGATACACAGACACTTAAGTTCACCAAAAAAATTACAACAGTTCTTTTTACACCAAAGAGGCAGCAATGACTGCGCAGTGCTGGCAACTTCGTTTTCTTGGCCTCGGCATTTCATGGATGTCAGTCACTTGACAGTGTAATGTTATGTAACGAAACATATCGACACCTTCCATCAAAACACTGAATGCATGATATATAAAATAGAATATTCTTTATTGTAGGACCAATTGCAAACCGCATTTCGGCTAACATGAAAGTTTAAAGGATTGCTTTCTTTGTTTCTAGATTGGACTATGCAGTCTATGCATTGTTTGTTCACATGTTATTTATATCTAATATCAATATATAGCGCACTTGCGGAAACTGTATATACTGTATGTCGGCGGCACTACACGAAACTATAGGCACTTCTTAGCATTTGGTTCCGTGCTAGAAGTCATAAAAATCTGGAAAAGGTTTACAAAGTCTGATGACCGAAAAAGACTCTTTCATGACACAAATTTGTAACAAAAGTTCAAGACTAAACAGGTCGTCAAAAACTAATTAACAAAGTTCGAAGTAGGAACTTGTAAACTTCCGCATTCTCCATTTGAATTTAACATGACGCCTCTCTGCCCTCCAGCTAGAAGCTCTTGACCTCTGAATCTCCACACTGGAAAACCTAAAGCGCCTCCGGGGATATCAAAGTCCAAATGTCAACCCCATCCCTCCCATGTATCAACCCTCGTGAGGGTATATCACTATCTCCCGAAAGACGAGTTAATTGTAAATGCCAGACTCACAAAGCGCTACTCTAAAGCTAAGAGCATCCAGGGCACCAGCTTATTCACGAGCGCTGTGTTATCCAAGGCAGACCCATCCTCATCAGATAACCATCAGTAATTTTCGATTTCGACTTGTATTCAGCGGCAGCATTCGTCTTTACCCCACCCAACCCCCCATCGGCATCGGGCTGGGGTGTTGCAGCAAAATTGGTATTTTCTAAGGCGAGGGATCTGTCTGAATGACAAGCTGTCGAACGTGGCCCCGTGGGGGCGAGGCCTGGCTTTGATCAGGGTGAGGCGAGACAGGAACCTCTGACACGGATCAAGTGAACTGGGGGAGGGTAGACAGAGAGGGGTGAGTGACAGATGGTGACGGATACCCGGCGTATCAGTGACAACTGTCAGTTCTCGCTTCGTTTCCAGGTTTCAAGCGATGGCGCTCTGGGAATTGGCTGCGGGACTCTGATGTCCGTATTAGGCAAATGCAACGGCCATTATGCTAACTACACTCGTCACATCCGCGGCCGTGGAGAATAGGGTGATGAAACAACGACAGACAGATAGAGAAAGACAGACAAACAGACCTAGAAAGATAAACAGGCCTATAGAAAGACAAACAAACAAAACCAGAAAGACAAACCAACAGACGTAGAAAGACAAACAAGCATACTTACTTATTCACTGACAGACAAACAGAAACTGAAGGCACGAGAAAGAAATGATTCGGCCAGAAAATGAGGAGGAAACACAGGTGGAAATAGACATCCAGATAAATATACAAAGATATCTCTTATACATACAGATGCATACACATATACTGGCACACACCAACACACAGTCACATAATATAGATATACAGTGTGTGTATGTGTGTGTTGGTGTCTGTGTGTGTGTGTATGTGTGTGTGCGTGCAGAGAAAGGCGGTAAGGTGGGAACCTGCAGATGGTATCGGGGGGTAGTAGTACAACCGATGTTTTGACACTGACACTTTCTTCCGCATCTGGCATCAGCGAGGAGAGTGAGGGAGTCAGCCAGTCAGTTGGTCGGTCGGTCAGTCAGGCGATCTGCGTTAAACTCATTATGCCGCGTGGGGGGCGGCAGCAGCAGAAGGAAGAACTGGTCTTTGAATCCGACTCCAACGCCCAGCCGCCTTTGTGCTCGCCACCCGCAGGGTGTATAGGGAAGAGGGAGACGAGCCACCCCCAACGGGTGCCAGACTCGCGTCCGGCACAGATGCGCGTCCCTGGGGAACGGGAAAAGTCGATGGAAGCGTCCGAGTTTCAATTCGGGAACTGGCAGTTCGACTGTTGCCGTGATTGTCGGCGCTCGCTTTGATCTGTGGTTTAGCGGCGTCTTTGATTTGTTTCCCGATTTCATTTCCTGGGGAGGGGAGGGTGGGAAGGGTGGGATGCAGCGAGGGGATGTGGGTGCAAAGCGGAAATCAAACGAGGGTCATGACCCAGTGGGAGAAACGGAAAAGGGTCAGGAACGGGTGCGTCCGAGAATTTTATTTATTTGTCTCTGTGGCAATAATACTTTCGTTTCGACGCTGGGACAATGAAAAAAGTTATTTACGCGGGTCTTCTGAGTACAAACGAAAACAATAACAGAGACATAGTAAATGCATTCATCTATAGCCTATGCCGTTAATTTATATAGCGCTAAGCGTAGCTTGTCCACAAGAGTTTATATATTTGTTGCAAATATAATATTTTTCGGCACTGTATGCATTGCTGCTGTAAAACATGAACGTTTGTCTCGTACTAATAAAAGATAACTTACTTACTTAATTGATTACATGCATACGTACGTGCATACAAACATGCACACATACATACATATGCATGCACACACACGCACAGATTGCATGCATACAGACGCGCATATATGCATGCATACATACACACGCACATAAATTATATGCATGCATACACGATAATAAATACACTGAAACATGCACATTTACACATATCTGCGATACCCGTGAGAACATGTGAGCTCAAAAGATGAGACTGTGGCTAAAGACAACATATCCCGAAGCAAAGCTTCTGCTTTTAATTTGCGGCGTTCGCTGAAATCAAAAGAAGCCCTCGGAAAAATATCCGGTTCCTATACAAACATACTTATTAAGTTTCCTAAATAGTTTTTTTTCGCATACTAATAATAGCTCTCGCAATAGCATTTTCTTCCCATCCATATATCACCAATGACCTACATCAATTATCGGAATAAAAACGTCAACGTCAAAATAAAAAATACAGTGAAAAAGTAAGCAATAAACAATATGACCCAATAAGCGATAGATATGCATCAATTATCAGCGTTAAAATTAGGAACGTTTAAGAAATGAAAAAAATATAAAATACAGCCCCAATTTAATATTTTTAATTGAATATTTTTAAATGTGTATCAATATCCTTGAATCCAACGTTCTGCATTATCAAGAATCGGGCAATCACGCACCAATTATCATTAATTGATTGTGAACCTTCAACATGCTTGCTTTACGGAAATTAATTAATAATAAATATAGATCTATAATATATTAGAAGACGTTGAATCTCTCTTTACTCAAAAACCCCGAGGGATCATTGCCGTCTTGGGCAAATAATTAAAAATTGAATAGATCAATCGCTAGGTATATCGATGATATATCGCTAGATATATCCATATTATTCGAACATAATTAAATTAATTAATTTTTCAGTCGTTCATCAATCAATTAATGATGTTTGCACAATGAAATAATTGTGCATAGAGCGCATAACGCTGAGAGTCAACCATTAGTGAACTATACGAACTTTTAACAACAGGAAGGTCATATCTCTTATCATTCAGTAGTAGAATAAAACTTATAGACCCAATATATATATATATATATATATATATATATATATATATATGTATACAGATGCATATAATATATATATAATATATATATATAAGAACAAAATGCTTACTCCTAATTGTATGTGTCAGTATCTTGGTTAGAGTTATTATTATCTGTAATGAAAATGTTAATATATAATAATGTTCACTGATTGAGCAATTCATTATGCCGCGGTCAAAAAAAGAAACCGAATTTGTACAAATAAACAGCCGAATGTTCGTAAAATAATGTTAGCAATAAAATTTACAATATATGTGCAATTTAGTAAATAGCGATATATTTGCTTTCACATGGGCTATGTAAATATTACGAACAACTGTAACAATTTAATTAACCTAATCCTTTAACATAATATTGCAATATATTTTGCATTTGATACTTTCAAATTATTCTGATAAATATAGGTGCGTATGAACATTAATGAAAATACACGTAGGCCTATATGTGTGATTTTACATGCATGCAGGTATATTATACACATGTGTAGGCCCCTATGCGTCATGGCTTTCTATTATATATACACTAACAAACATATTTGCACTAAGCTTACCTACTACTACTATTCGTCTATTACACAAACTCGTTGACACAAAAGCAACAAGGTACAAAGAACAGCAGTTAAGATATGGAGATAAAAAAAGAACCAATAGTAAAAACAAAGTTTTTTACTATATCCATCTAGTATCCTATAATCCGTCATATTAAGCAGTTACCTCTACAAATATATAGCATTTTACAACATAGCGTCCGTTTAATCAAGCACCGCACCCGTTTCTGTTGCAGCCAATGGCAACGCTGGCCAATCACAACGCTGCGTGTGGGAAAAGGGGATTCCCCGATTCGAAAAGTTGAGTCCCCGATTCTATAAGCTAGCCTTTTTGGGGGGAGCTGAAATTTTGATAGAATGAAGTGTGTGCGAGGGCGAGTCTGTCTGCCAAGTTTCACGACGATTGAATGATTGTAAGTGATCGAACTAGTCGTCGCAAGATTTGACTTTTTAGCTGTGGCTCAAGCAAACATTCAAGCAAGCAAACATTCAAGCAAGATTGCAAGATTCCCGCAAGTTAAACTAGATGGATATAATAAAAAGAACCAATAGTAAAAACAAAGTTTTTTACTATATCCATCTAGTATCCTATAACGTGTACTCTGAAAATAGTCCGCGTTCATTTTACAACATAGCACGCTGAACGAGGCAGCGCGCCCATTATTGTTGCAGCCAATCACAACGCTGGCCAATCACAACGGTGCGTATCGGAAAAGGGGATTCCCCGATTCGAAAAGTTTAGTCCCCGATTCTATAAGCTAGCCTTTTTTGGGGGAGGTGAAATTTTGATAGAATGAAGTGTGTGCGAGGGCGAGTCTATATGCCAAGTTTCACGACGATTGAATGATTGTAAGTGATCGAACTAGTCGTCGCAAGATTTGACTATTTAGCCTGTGGCTCAAGCAAGCAATCAATCAATCAAGATTGCAAGATTCCCGCAAGTTAAACTAGATGGATAAAAATAGTCAAATGGCTAGGAAGCTAAGGTAAGTATAAAAGATAAGGCATATAATTGTTAAATTGCCCAGCGTAAGTTGCCACGAAGTTACACGTGCCACCTAAATTAGCCTCACGCGATGTTACAATTTACAATTAAAATCAAAGGTTCTTAAAGTATGCACGTTTATGCGAACAAATATGAATTATTTAGTGCATGATAATATGTGAATTCATTCCGAGCATTTATATAGCGCCCCTTCAAGGAACCTACTCAGAGGCGAAATGTATATATGTACACAAGAGGCTGGACTCCATTACCAAATGGAAAGGCGGAGTACATGGAAATGGTGGAGTGCCGGATGTGCGGACGGATGCGTAAAAAGCGGACGTGGTGGGACGTACTTCACGCATGAATGAGCACGCCTTTCCAGTTGGGGGGGAGCAAGCCTTTCCAGCAGGAGGGAGGGAGCTGGACCCTTAGTTATACACCGTAACGACCAGCATCGTTACGGAGCCGCATGGATCGTCGATACACACGACTGAGTTCCATAATCCGAATTCAGTCGAACGGATATCCGGTTACAGGATCTGGATCGAATAAGCAGCGATGCGGAACTTCCTGTCATTCTCTTCCGCTACGTCATCCTACGAGACTATAGGCCTATTTGGGTCTACCATTAGCCACCATTTTATGTAGGTTAGCACGGAGCGATCTCGCCATTAAAATTGTGACAGCGTGGTATGGAAACTATTAAGGTACAAAATGGTGTAAATAGTCAGCTTCAAAGTATGAATGAGGTTTGGAGTTAGAATTACCTTTACAGTCGGATTCAACAATTTAGAGTTAGAATCAGAATGATAGTCTAAACTTGCTCTTTATTGGTGTTTGAAGTAACGCGCTATATAAGTTTCTAGCTACCATTACAAGATTTGAATTTACACTGACTATACGCGTTAAGCGAGGGGTAGTAATCCTCCAGTATTAAATGTTATATCAAAATATGTTTCATTGCATCGCTAAGATATACAAAAAGACTATCCATGCACGAAAATATTTTGTGAGCTTTTTTTATATTTGGGCCATTGACCAGTAGCATGCAGCGTTAGTTCTTGCAGTATTGTAACCTATGCAACTCTACGACAACTCATTACCTTTTGCCTTAAACCAATTTCTCTACATCCATGAAAAGTATTAAATGGTTGCTATGTAGGCCTATGCGTCATAAGCTGAATTTGAGATTTATAACCACTTTTTCAAAGTCTAAACATAAACATCATCATCATTATCTTTATCTTTGTGTCGCATAGCAGATGCAATGTTTATTAACGAATGAAACGTACCTTCTCGTACTCTCACAGACTGATAGCTACAACTCTCAACCTTTCATAGGTTGTCCACTGCTGTATGACTCTATGTATGAGCTATGCGTTATGACTTATAAAAGTATGTATATAAAGAAGAGGAAACGATATAATTATTTAGATTATCTATATATAATTTCGTCCTTCACAATCATCAGCCATTTACAAGCGCATTAATGGCTTCTTGTTTATATAAATATAAATAATATATATCAGTAAATATTTATATATATATATTATATATATCGTATATCTGACTGTGTCATCAATTTCTAAGGAAGAGATTGAGGTAGCCGAAAAGTCACACTGATAGAGTTTGACTTGACATATTATGTGTCAGCCAGGGTGGGGGAGATGTGGGTTGCACGTGCAATAGAATGTACAGTGCTCCCCGCTGGGTTTAGACTACTCTTTTCCCCATCGGAACCCTTAGATCTCAGGCTGGCAGCAATTAGGGTGACAAAGATGAAAAATGACTTTACACGATATAGATACCTATGCGTGTCTCCACCTATTCTGCACATGTCTATATATATAATTATATATATGTATAATATATATATACAAATATATATAAATCTACACATATTTATACATACATATACACAAATACTTACACAAATCTATATATATGTAATTATATATATATATATATAATATATATATACATATATATAAATCTACACATATTTATACATACATATACACAAATGCTCATATACTTATACTTACACAAAGACCTACTTATATTAGTTATATTTATATATACACTTGTACAATATATATATGCATAAACGTATGGATAGAAAATTCTACATAAACTGTACATGTAAACAAACTATACAGGTCGACATCTCGCTTCATTACATTTGGCTTTGGCGAAATCGATAAGTATTTGGATGAGATGATCCGTTGAATTAAGGGACGATCGATCTGTCCTCGAAGAGAGAGACAGACAGACAGGCAGACAGACAGACAGACAGAGAAGGACAGAGACAGACAGACGGACAGACAGAGAGAGACAGAGACAGACAGACAGGGTTAGAGACAGACAGACAAACAGAGACTGACAGACAGACCCGTATTGGAAACAGTTCCGCTTTCAACAGAGAGATCAATGAGTTATTTGCTTCTGACTGGGGTGGGGACAAACTGACGCTTGTATGCCATGGCTGCATGGCATGTCTATCCCCATCGTTGAAACGATTAACTTCTATGGCGCCGGCGTCTATTGCACAAGGCATCAAAAACCAAGTTGTGATCAGATGTTAGTTTTGCATTTTGGGTTGCATTTATTAATGCGACCACAATCAATTGCTTCATTAGACTATTCATTAGATTGCAAGTATGAATATTATGTAGCATACATACACAGTATATAAGTATATATATATATTATATATATATATCCAGGCGATGTAAAATAATAACAATAAATAATAGTAATAAGCTTAATAGTAAAATTATTGACATGCACCAACGTAGTCTGCGTGACTCACAGACTACGTTGGTGCATGTCAATAATTTTGCTATTACAAAACATGCTTGTTCGTCAGCGGATAACGTAAGCAAATTGCTTTACAAAGTCCGGAAGTACTGAATAGCTTCACTCCGTATCAGTGGCGGCTCTAGACTTTTGCAACAGGGGGGGCCAAGGGGGGGCCGGGGACACAGATGGAGGGGCCAGTCTATTTTCGTCGAAAGTGAGAATGGTGACGAGAGACCTCTAACATCTTCGAAAAAGTTGACGACCGGGGGGGGGTAGCAAGTGTTGAAAATTTTTTCCGAGGAGGGGTAGTAACGAAGAGTTTTACCAGAAAAATTTCTCCTCCTGAATCATGCCGATCTACCTTCACACCTTTTAATTTTAATTGTAATAACATTTCTAGCATTTCTGGTGGAGGCCCCTATGTAAACAAGTAGTAAGTAACACCTTTGAAAATATCAAAATTAAATTATACCATATTTCATAATATTTTGGACTAAAATTTGGGGGGGCCACTGGGGGGGCCACAGACTCAGTTGGGGGGGCCCTGGCCCCCCTGGCCCCCCCTGTAGAGCCGCCACTGCTCCGTATACTACATCGTGTATATACCCAAAGACAAGAACAGAATGTTGACCGCGGTCCAGTGCATAACCTTCGATCTTCTACGAGGTTTGGTGACTGATCCTTCATCCTTCTCTTTCGATGGACCCATTGCGTTGAACCAGCTCTGGAGAAATTCAAGTCACGGGTCAACGACTATCTTTCTTAAGTAATGTAATGTAATGTAATGTAATGTAGTAAAACATTTATAAAGCGCCACTTATGAGTCTCTCAGAAGCGCTCAACACGTGGCCATCAAACAGCTGAAAAAATGCAACATAAAAAAGTAACATAATGATTATCGTTTAGCATCCTTTTGGCCGACAATGGGGCATATGAATCACAATAATTATAATATTATTATAATTACTGTAGGCCTACGTTATTATTTTACATAAATTATGCAATCCGACGCCGTCATCATAATTCATCATCGTTATTAAGATCATCATCATTATCGTAACATCAACATCACCACCACTAGTATCATCACCACCACCATCCTATCCCTTCGTCTTTATCAGCACCACCAGCTCGACTACCACATCTCGTCTACCACTTCAGATAGGCCTACCACTAACGCCAACATATCTATATATATAATTATATATATAATATATATAATACATTACATAGGCTATATATAAATCTACGTTTATTTATACATACATATACACAAATGCTCACATACACTTATACTTACACAAAGACCTACTTATATTAGTTATATTTATATATATACTTGTACAATATATATACATAGACGTATGGATAGAAAATTCTACATAAACTTTACATGTAAACAAACTATACAGTTTGACATCTCTGAGTCAGAGTCCAGGTCATACTCAGTAAACCTATTTTTAGCAGAGTAATCATGTTTAGATAAACGTTTGTACATATATATACAAATTACATACATAAATATTATACATGCACACGTATTTGTTATTATAATGCAATTGGATATCAAGCATGGAATTATATATATATATATATATATATATATATGAATTATATACATACTTTACAAATACATTATGAATCTTTATCAAAGAAATCGATGGCATGCAGAAAAACTCTGTGCAAACGTATGCATGTATGTACTCAAACATTTGTGTGCACTTGAATAAATGTATTGTGCCAAGTTTAGAGTTCTTAGACAGGAGTACCGATTTATACATGAATGCAGATCCATCTGACTAAATCTGTAGAAATATATTTACACACTTTTAGTTTTACTATACTTTTAAATTTTAGACATTAATTAATTTACATTGTGCACAATTATACAGTTCATGTACAACGGCTCATTCGCATGCATAAGCGGATTTCTGGATCATATTAATAAATGTCATACATATTCATCAATCTGTATGCTTATTAATAAATATGTGTGCATAAACATGAGGCAGAGCTGCATGAAAAAATCAAGACGTGGAGATGGATTACTTATAGATGACAAAGTATGCAAATGCAGCGTCTGTATGTACAAAGTACAACAAGAATGCCCTCACCAGGGATTCGATATATATGCCTATATATATAGATATATATGTATATATATATATACCGACAACCCAATATTGGCATTTATATAGCGTCTTTTACGAACCTCTCTAAGGCACATGCATGCATACATGTTCTTAGAAACATGGCTTCACAAGAGAATGCATGTCTATATATATATATATATATATATATATATCTATATATATATATATAAACATTTTAACACATTGCATGCAAGAATATATTATATAGTATATATAATGTATATGTACGTGTGTATATATATAATAAGGCGATGTGTATCTTTGTTGCATTCGCTTCATTACATTTGGCTTTGGCGAAATCGATAAGTATTTGGATGAGATGATCCGTTGAATTAAGGGACGATCGATCTGTCCTCGAAAGAGAGAGAGAGAGAGAGAGAGAGAGAGAGAGAGAGAGAGAGACAGACAGACAGACAGACAGACAGACAGACAGACAGACAGACTTATACATGATTTATGTACAGACAGACAGACAGACAGAGAGAAATACAGACAGAGAGGGACAGAGAGAGACTGACACACAGAGAGGGACAGAGAGAGACAGTCAGACAGACAGAGACTGACAGACAGACCTGTATTGGAAACAGTTCCGCTTTCAACAGAGAGATCAACGAATTATTTGTTTCTGACTGGGGTGGGGGCAAACTGACGCTTGTATGCCATGGCTGCATGGCATGTCTATCCCCATCGTTGAAACGATTAACTTCTATGTCGCCGGCGTCTATTGCACAAGGCATCAACCGATGGCCCACCAAAAACCAAGTTGTGATCAGGTGTTAGTTTTGCATTTTGGGTTGCATTTATTAATGCGACCACAATCATTTGGACACATTTGCTGAAGCAATGAGGCAATTGCTTCATTAGACTGTTCATTAGATTGCAAGTAGGGAATGCAAACTCGGGTTACCCGAACCCGGGTAACCGTTACCCGGTTTTTTCCAAACCCGAAACCCGGGTTCGACGGGTTTGAAAATGATAACTTTCACCGTCCTTCACGGTGTGAAAATCACAAATGCAGAGTAATGGAAATATAACGATAATAGTGGTTGATAACGGGTTTACGTAATACAACTTCTAACTACGTATTTATCGGCTCATTCCATATCTTTATTGGTGACTTCGTATGAGTGTGGCTTCCCATTTCACACGAGCAGTGACTAATGTTGAGTGTTTTGACACGTCAGCATCGTAGCTTCGAATTCGTAAATAAGAGCAGTAAACTGTTTTTATTTGAATGTAGTGATTTCAGACACAAATCCAAACAATGTCTAAATCAGCAAATGTAAAGGGTGGTGTTTGGGATAATTTCGTTCACGATTCTGAGGGCCAGACGGCTCATATCAGTTATATAACTCGCAGCAAAAATTGCCAGAGGTGCAAGAAGAAATATGCATAGTCGGGTCCAAGCATAAGATAAACCTGCTGAAACACAAGGACGTTGGTGACCCTTGTCGTTCTGACGAAGCCAGTGATGGTAGGCCTCTTAGTCCAAGCACAATCACAGGCAGCGATATGTCTCCAAAGCAGCATCTACTTTAGTACGTTCTGGTTCTGCCAAATTTGGTTGCAGAGTAACGATGACTAAATTATCTTCTGAAAGCAAATGGGCAGGCACTGGAATGGCCTAAAGCTGAGATGTAGACGATTAAGCTGTCATTTGACAATTACTTTTATAGGCCTATGCAATGTTTCTTTCAGACAGAACGCTCCGGAACGGCATTCCGTGAATTTTTTCAACCTGCTAAAAATTATTTTATTTACTTACATTTTTAATAAAAAATTATTTAGTTAATTTAATTTAATTTCAGCGTTTTCAGTGTTTATTGGTATTCAATAGCCTATGCTATAAAATTAGAGGCTCAGGTTTAGGCCTTCGGAACCATTGCAATGTCTTCCATAACTGTTCTGGAATTGTTCAGTTCCGGAACATGTTTTACTGCTTATATAAATATATCGCTATCATCCTAACGTTTTCTTTTAATGCAAAATTCTTGACGATTGGAGAACGTTAGACTTGTAGCTGCATATGACGAGGTTGTTCTTACGCAAGAAATAGTGCAGTAATAATATTTATCATGTAAAATTTGTTAACCCGTCCAAACCCGGGTTACCCGGGTTTTCACGGCGGTCAAACCCGAAACCCGGGTTTAAAAAAAGACCCCGGGTTTGCATTCCCTAATTGCAAGTATGAATATATTATGTAGCATACATACACAGTATATAAGTATAGATATATAATATATATATATATAATTATCCAGGCGATGTAAAATAATAACAATAAATAATAGTAATAATAGTAAAATTATTGACATGAACCAACGTAGTCTGCGTGACTCGCAGACTACGTTGGTGCATGTCAATAATTTTGCTATTACAAAACATGCTTGTTCGTCAGCGGATAACGTAAGCAAACTGCTTTACAAAGTCCGGAAGTACTGAATAGCTTCACTCCGTATACTACATCGTGTATATACCCAAAGACAAGAACAGAATGTTGACCGCGGTCCAGTGCATAACCTTCGATCTTCTACGAGGTTTGGTGACTGATCCTTCATCTCTTTCGATGGACCCATTGCGTTGAACCAGCTCTGGAGAAATTCAAGTCACGGGTCAACGACTATCTTTCTTAAGTAATGTAATGTAATGTAATAAAACATTTATAAAGCGCCACTTATGAGTCTCTCAGAAGCGCTCAACACGTGGCCATCAAACAGCTGAAAAAATGCAACATAAAAAAGTAACATAATGATTATCGTTTAGCATCCTTTTGGCCGACAATGGGGCATATGAATCACAATAATTATAATATTATTATAATTACTGTACGTTATTATTTTACATAAATTATGCAATCCGACGCCGTCATCATAATTCATCATCGTTATTAAGATCATCATCATTATCGTAACATCAACATCACCACCACTAGTATCACCACCACCACCACCACCACCACCACCATCCTATCCCTTCGTCTTTATCAGCACCACCAGCTCGACTACCACATCTCGTCTACCACTTCAGATAGGCCTACCACTAACACCATCATCATCATCGTCAACATCCCATCTCGATTTTTTTACATCGAATTTATGACAAATGAAGCAATCTCTTTACAAGACCACCATTGAATGTCTTATTTATATAGCGTCCACCCACTACTTGTTCTCTCAGGGTAGGATATGAATCATATGATACAGTTTAGCGACATCTTTTGGCAACGAAGACCGCTGACGTTGAAAGAAATTATTTTTTGAACCGTTCTCACCGTTTGATGGCCATGAACTTCTGTTATATATAGAAGTTTATTGTATGACATAATACAGCTTCTATTGTTCACGTGGGTATATCACCACAGCCTGTTAATTGGAAACTCAACAATAGAAACGGTCAACCTGATCTGATGGGCGAACAAAGGAGGGAGCTATGCATGAAGAGACGATCAAATCACTGTCGGCCATCAATAAACAACAGTGTATGTAGTAATTCGTACCACTGAGAACTTAGAAAAGCGACTCAAAGGCTTCGCCTAAGGAGCTGGTTTTCTTCAGTGCGACCACTGCTTGGGATTTTTCCCAAGATCTTGGGAGTGTGGGGATCCAACTTGGGATCTGGGGATATTGCCTAGAAATCTTGGGATATTTTCTAAAGTCTACAGACTAGTTTTTACCGTACTGTGCAACAGTGGCAGCGAATCAGATTAGAAAAACTCGCTCAGTCTGAAAGACGTTTATTATTATTGTAACCTGTAAACATTGTTAATTCAATGTTATGCTCCGGTATTTTTGCGAGTTCTTAACTTGGCATTTTTTGAATAATTGTGATTGTCAAAAGTTAAAACGCATTTCAAATTTTTTGCTCACAACTTTTTGCTTTTCGGTAACTTGGGATGTTTTGATGCACTGTTGGCCAATCTTGGGATTTTTCTGGCAAGAGCTTTGGATTTAAGAAAATGGAGAGTGGTCGCACTGGTTTTCTTAATCTGCGTTGGGCATGAAGTTTCTTAGCCTCGACATATGAGGAAGCTGGCGCGTCCTCTTCCTACAGTTCTTTAATCAATCGACGATGCTTTGTGTGACATGCCACTTGAAGATCGTGCTTTATAATACTCAGCCTCGGAATAAAGCGGATTTTTTTCTCCGAAACTATAAAACCAGTGTACTTGTTGACAGTTCAGTTCACCAGAGGGCCTAAACGGAACAGAACTGCCCATGTTTTGAACCCCGACCTTTGCACTGACAGAACTATTTCTGATTCTTGAATTTGACCGGGTTACGGATCTGATTTAATTAACAGTGCTTTACACATTCTAAGATCCGGTTACGTCATTCTTTTGCAGAAGTGTGTGAAGTCCGCCCATCTAATTTGGAATGTCATTATGCAAATGTTACCACTATAAAAAATTAATAATAACAATGTTTCCTTTAATGAAACTCAGTTTGGGTGAAAGCTAGCGATAATTATTCGCCGTCATTTTCAAAGAAGCTTTCATAAACTATAAAATATCATTAATAATAATCTACATATAAAATACCATTCATTATTACAGAATTGGGATTTGGGCTAGGCTATTTGAGTTTGACTAAGCATTCCCATTTCTCTGGACTCTGATTAAGTTAGGTTTCACGTAATAAGTAACGTTTTGCAATATAGAGAATTCTACTGAAATTAGTCTAATATAGGCCAATCAAACCCAATCCCAATCTAACATATAGGAAGTGACAGTGCACTATTGGCATAGAAGAAGAAATTGAGCAGTCTTTTAAACTAGCCCTGAGGCAGCCATGGGTATGAAGTGTCAGCGACTTCATTTCTTAGCCTCGGCATAATGAGGGCGGGTGGCCCGTCCTATCCCTTGCCGTCTCATCTTCCCACCGACAGCGCACGGTCCGTGTACTTGATACAGTTGAGTTCGCTATGCGGCGCAATTCAGGCAGAAATCTCGAACCGAATTTCTGTACTGGTGGGGATTTGAACCCCGACCTCTCAGTTGACGGTCCAGCACGCTGTCTTGGTTACTGTTTAACGACACTGTGTCATAACAAAGATGCTTAGCGTCGCCCTCCTCCTTTATCCAGGCTTGGGACTGGCACTACCACACTACGCTGTCGAGCGCCTCTACTATTTGTAGACGATGACATAAAATAGGCCTACTGCAGAATTGATTTCAGTGTAGAGATGGGTATCTAATTGATTATCTAATCGATTAGACAAACCGCTAATTGTAATTCTAATCGATTAGCAATTTAACTAATCGATAGCTAATCAGTGTAGAGCTGTTTGTCTAAGTTTGGCTAGTTCTAATTTCTAATCGAGCAGCTAGAAGATTTAGATTTAGCTAATTCTAATTCTAATCGATTAGCAATTTAACTAATCGATAGCTAATCAGTGTAGAGCTGTTTGTCTAAGTTTGGCTAGTTCTAATTTCTAATCGAGCAGCTAGAAGATTTAGATTTTGCTAATTCTAATTCTAATCGATTATAATCGATTAGAATTAGAATCGTGCCCATGCAGAGATGCATGGGCACGATTAGTTAAATTGCTAATTAGCAATTTAACTAATCGTGCCCATGCATCTCTGCGGTGTAGATGAAACGGTCGAACGTTTGAACTGTCCAGTGTCAAGGCATACTGAATATGGCCTGCCAAGTTTGGTATCAGTAGGCCTACTTCAGATTGTATACGATCATTTGCAACACTTCTAATGGTAAAGGAACAGCACAGGGGCTATCAGGTTCATTAACCAATTTGGGTTTGGCATATTGATACCAGCAGCAGAAACTTTTGTTAATTACAATAATTATATTAATTGCATTATGCCTGTGTTTTTTTCTGTGTTTGCTGATTCAATAACGGCTTAATAATAATAATAATAATAATAATAATAATAATAATAATAATAATAATAATAATAATAATAATAATAATAATAATAATAATAAAAACAGTGACAATTTATATGGCGCCGTAACACAGCCATGCCGTTACAAGGGCGCCCTTGTAACGGCATGGCTTCTATCATTCATTCACCCCATTCATTCAACCTTATTAATCTCTTTATCTATTCATTAATCTATTCATTCATTTATTCATTCAAATAATCAATTCAAAGTCCGCTATAATGTCTGGCCAGAGGTAACAGAAAGTGTACAATACTACCAGACAGCTTATGTCCATGATTGTTTGGCCACTTTAGTGTCCTCTGTATAAATTATTATCATCATCATCATCATCATCAGTTCCTGACGCCAGCTCTTTGGCGGCGATGGGTACGAATAAACGACCTTCATTGTCCTCTGTCAATTGTCAAGTACATTGTTCCCTTTAGTGTTAGTCCAAGTGATGTTATGTCGTCATTTATATTAGGGCCTATCTATCCATGCGTAGTCTTGGTCTGCCTTGGTTTCTTTTTCCTTCAAGTCTTGCATGTACATGACATCACTAAACTCAGATTAGTCCTAGAGCCTTTAGGCCGTTGGAGGCAAATAGGCCTGGGAAGGCATGTAGGCCTATGAAGGTACATCTAGATTAGATTATCTAACTCCATCTCCACTTATTCCTTATCTCATTCAACTTATCCAACTCTTCCAAAATCATCTCTTCATAAATCAACTTATCCATCTCATCCAAAATCATCTGCCAAGATATCTTCATTATTTGTTTACGAATATTCTACTACTCAGTAATTTAATTCATGGGGTTCTTAACTAGATTACCTCAAGAGACGCTGGCACGTGACACAGTACACGTGTCACATGACACTGCGCTGGACGTCAATATAATGACACGTCAATATGACACGACACACATGACGCATATGTATACATATATATGTATACATAAATACAATTCAAACATTTATATATAAATACATTCATACATACTATATAAGACCATGCATACGCATACAAAGATAAATACATAGGTACATAGATAAATGGATAGGCTACATACATTGATACATATAGTACATGGGCAGACAGACAGACAGACAGACAGACAGACAGACAGACAGACAGACAGACAGACAGACAGACGGACGGACGGATGGATGGATGGACACAGCATGCATGCATGCATTAATACATACATGCATTAATACATACATGCATTAATACATACATGCATGCATGTAGAGGTCTATACATGATACGAAGCAATCTCCTACCTTTAACACGAACTTGGGTCTTGATTAGCGGCCGCAATTATCTTTCGGCTCAATCCACTCGGATCCAGCGGAATCCTAGGCGTCCAAAGACAAGAGGCGCACGGACTAACAGCTAGTCATTTCAATCCGTCTCTGTATAAGGCGAGTGAGTGAGTGAGTGCTTGCGCTTGTATGTAGTGAGTGAGATAGTCCGCGTGTTGTAATCCACCTCCGCTATCGACTCTGCCATCTAACTCCTTGGCGCTTCTTCCACCAGCGCATGCAGCCAACTACCACGTTCTCTCCACGATTGATCGAATCTGAAAACGGTAAACATGGAAGTTTCAGTACCCGGCCTGAACATCGCCTGCCAGCGACCGAACTCACACACACACCGTCAAAGCCCTGCGAACACGACAGTTCCCTCACGAACCATACGACACTGGCCTACAGAACAGCTGCGAATATGATAAACCTATTAGACCATTACTATCCGTCAAACGTTGACGCGCTTGTGAGGCTGTGGCAACGGCGGCCTATTTTAACAACCGTAGCTTAGAGGACCTGCGCGGTACAGGTATGGGGGTGTTGCTGGGGGAGGCTTGTCCGTGTTCGTAGGTGATGGGGTGGGGGTGGGGTAAGCGGCTGTAAAGCAATAATCATTATGAAGGCCGACCTAACGAGGAATAAATGTTTTTACGACGGTAGTTTCAAAGCGTCGCTCTGTGCGGCTTTAATGAAGTCGAGCTCTGGCGGCATTCAAAGCCGTGAATAGCAAAGGACCCACCGCAGGCTACAGCATGAATAGCCGCACACCTACGCGCACACATACCGACACACGCGCTTATATATATATATATATATTCATGCCATATATATATATATATAAGGTATGCCTATTCATTGAATGTATGCATATTTTATATTTGTATATGCTTTTATTGAGTCAGTCATGTATATAACTAAGGAATGGGAAACAACAATCACTACAATCGTCGTATTTACAATAACAAATACTATTCTTCAGTGTTGCAAATGGACCCTTGTATAAAATGTAAAGATACGAAGAACTCAGATTGTGGAATTGCATTTAAGAATCGTGGCCCGCAACAGAACAAACCCAAGAACTAACCAACTGGTTAGAGTGCTAGCCTTGCAACTCGGAGAGTACGGGTTCGAGCCTCGCCTGAGACGGTAACGGTGTGTAGGGACCTTGAGAAAGTCTCTCATTCACTAAGTGATCCAAGCCATCAATGCTATATCGTATGGTCGAGTGTGTACTTCTGAACTTGGAAAGGAAGGTAATATGTACTCGTATCAATTGCAGCTGTGTTATCCTTAGCCTACTCAAGGCATAGCAAGAGAACGAGCGAATCAGTAAGCAGACCTAATGGTTACTTGATGTTTAACGACACTATGTCATAACAAAGATGATAGCGTCGACCTCCTTCTTTCTCCAGGCTTGGGACTGGCACTAACACAGGTAGGGTAGTGGCGGAGTTAGACCTAATGGATTAGTGTTAGGTATACATAATAAATGAAGCATAAGCTGTCATTGTCATTGTCAATGATTGATTGTTTGGGGGGGGGGCGATAGCACATTGGATAACATCTGGCGTAGAGAGCGAGATGTACCGAGTTCGAGCCCCAGTAGGGCGGATATGCTTTGATTGTTTGTTTGTTTGATTGATTGATTGATTGAAGCCATTTATTGAATAACAAACAACAGTAAAAGGCACAAACATATATACAATGACGATGCATTTACCAAACCACTCTGCTGTTGGTATCAAAGGGGCAACCATAAAGGGTTAACAAATCCAGATTGGTCCGGGGTTGTTCTCTTCCCAATGAAATTAGTATACAGTAGTAATAGAGAATGTATACAGAGCTCGGTTCTTACGTATAAGACCTGCTCAAATGAGTTCGCAAATAATTGCATTACGATTCGACGTATTACTTCCATTAATCGTCACACATCAGTGATTCGGTCCATCTACAAAATTGCCACGAGTGCACTCATGTAGCATCGTCGGATGATGCTTCTACTGCTGCTGCTGGTGATGCTGTAGTTGCTGATGCAGGCTTCGTTCTTATGGAGATGGAGACAAGTGCTGCTCATCCATAGTCATCCGATTGGACGTTTTTCTAATTCAGTTCACGCTACAATCAGCAGAACCGACTCAGTGACACTCATCCAATCGTATCCAAATGCCACTCAGCCCAGTGACAGACAGACAGGCAGACAGGCACACAAAATGAGTGACAGGCAGACAGGCAGACACACACACAGAGAAAGACACACACAGACAGACACAAACACAGACAGATAGACAGACCAACAGATAGATAGACAGATAGATAAACAAATACACAGACAGATAGACAGAGAGACATACAGACAGACAGAGACAGATAGACACACCGAGACAGACAGACCAACAGACAGAGAGACAGACACAGACACACAGATAGAAAGAAATGTTAACATACAGACCGACATAGATAGACATACACACAGACAGACAGACCAACAGAGAGACACACGCACAGGCACACACGCAGACAGATAGATAGACAGACCAACAGATAGACAGAGAGACAGACAGACAGACACAGACACTCAATGACAATCATCCGTTCCTGTCCAAATGTCAGTCACCTCAATGAATGCATGGCTACAGAGGTTGGCTGATTGACTGAATGAGTGACAGCCGACTGAGTGACGAGTGACAGGATGATCGGCTAAATTAATGACTGTCTGACCTGACTACTTACTTACTGTGTGTGGCCCTCATAATCTACATGACTGAAATACAGCACACAGACATACACACACAAAGACAGACAGATACAAAGACACACATATACAGAGATAGACAGATACACAGACACACACATATACACAAACAGACACAAACAGACAGAGATGTTTGCTGTTACTTTTTACACGTTAAGTGAACGAAAACAAATTGTCATAATTATAGAACAAATGAACGAACGAAAGAGTCACCGATATAACCAAAAACAATTTGAC
Source organism: Aporrectodea caliginosa (assembly GCA_020284085.1). Lineage (NCBI taxonomy): Eukaryota > Metazoa > Annelida > Clitellata > Crassiclitellata > Lumbricidae > Aporrectodea > Aporrectodea caliginosa. Next base: position 67,964 of record JACEVL010006403.1, read on the forward strand.
TGCTATCTCGAAACGAACGGAGAACAATAGGAACTCCTTTAGTCAACCTGGAAGGAAGACAATGGGTGATTGTGGACAATCACTTCAAGACAATTGTTATGGCATCTTTGCAGAGCCGTAAATCTGTTTCGACATGTGGGGATGGACAGGAGCGTAGCCAGACTTAAATTCAAGAGGAGGCAACTTCACAGACCAGTATATAAAGAAAGCACGAGGAGGCAACTGCCTTCATGTAGCTACGCCTATCGGGAGGGAATAACCCGGAATACTACCTTATGAAAGTGAACACTTCCCTTAAGAAGCCCATATCGCAGCAACGTGTAGGATGCTTTGAGCAAACAACAGTCCAAAGTTCACTAGTGGGGAGGGAATTCCTTCACGTTCCCTCCCCATGCTTAAAAGTGAAGAAGGAATTCCCACTCTTCCCTCCCCAGGATTTACGGCCTTTCATGATCTTCGCATGTCATCGGCCATGTCTATCTCCGATTCACCTTTTCCCCTATCTCTGATTCACCTTTCCCCCCTATCTCCGATTCACCTTTTCCCCTATCTCCCGATTCACCTTTTCCCTCTGTCTCCGATTCACCTTTTCCCCCTATCTCCGATTCACCTTTCCCCCTATCTCCGATTCACCTTTTCCCCTATCTCCGATTCACCTTTCCCCCCTATCTCCTATTCACCTTTATCCCCTATCTCCGATTCACCTTTTTCGCCTATATCCGATTCACCTTTATCCCCTATCTCCGATTCACCTTTTTCTCCTATATCCGATTCACCTTTTTCCCCTATCTCCGATTCACCTTTTTCCCCTATCTCCGATTCACCTTTTCCCCTATCTCCGATTCACCTTTCCCCCCTATCTCCTATTCACCTTTATCCCCTATCTCTGAATCACCTTTTTCGCCTATATCCGATTCACCTTTATCCCCTATCTCCGATTCACCTTTTTCTCCTATATCCGATTCACCTTTTTCCCCTATCTCCGATTCACCTTTTTCCCCTATCTCCGATTCACCTTTTTCCCCTATATCCGATTCACCTTTTCCCCCTATCTACGATTAACCTTTTCCTCTATCTCCGATTCACCTTTTTCGTTGTATTCATTTATTGGCACTCCAACAGCTGACACACCGCAGCTGATTACAACGACTTCAACAGAGTTACAGAGTTCAGAATATATTACTAAGGCTCAAGAGACGGAGCTATTATGATAAGGTACAATTTGTCAACAACTCAAATTGTTGTCATCAATTTCAGTTATAGGAATGTGTCATTGCGAAGGATCATTTTGTCTAAATACAAAAATGCAGAATTTGTTCAATCATTTCTAACATCTTGGAGTTCATATATAATATATATATATATATATATATATATATATATATATATATATATATATATATATATATATATAGTTGCTAAGTTCGCGCTGTCGGAATTTTAGTCTTCGTTTATGATGCGCATTTTCTTTCGTTTCTGGCGATATTTTCTTTGCATATTTTCTAACCCGAGACTCAAATCTTTTCACTAAGCCAGTATCGGTATGCTCACATGCATGGAGTAAACGCACAAAGAAGAATGGGACGTACGCTCTAACCAACGTAGCTATCTGGACCATCGTTCAGCGTAACCAGGTCTTCCATAAAATTACGCAGTTTTGAAGAACTCTGAGGGGAGGGGTCTGGGGAGGGGCTGTGCCCTCTCCCCAGGGTAAGAAAAATTTTCATTTAGGGGTTTGTAATGGTGCATTTTGGAGACCAACTTTTGATTCAAAGTAATAACATTTTACATAAGTTCTTTGGAAAATTATAATTATAATTTCATAATTTGATTTTTAAAATGGGTTCAGCTGCAAAGTCCCAGCAACCAACGTAGACTAGAAACAGACAGACTCATCAAAGCAATTAACTAAAGCATAAGAAAATAAATTTATTTGTTGGTTTGTAATGGTCCATTTTGGAGACAATCTTTTTGGTTAAAAGTAATAACATTTTACATCAGCTCTTTGGCAAATTATGATTCATTCATTCATTACAGAGATTTACATAGCGCCCCTTCAAGATTATCTACTTAGGAGCGCACCCGACCCAACTCCGAAGTCCGAACAGTCTTGAAGTTAGAATAGAACGTGATCTGAAGGGCTCTCGGCATTAGGCGTAGTGCCAAAGGAAGCCCATTCCAGATTGCAGGCCAGCAACAGAAAAAGCACGGCGCTGCAGAATAGAAGTCCGCGACCGGGAGACAAGAACCTCAGCCTGCCTAGAAGAGCGAGGAGAACCACGGTGCTGGATGCTGAGGGTGGTGCTCCTGTAGATAAACAGAGACCACATCAGCGCCAGACCAAGGAAGAGATCCGGTAAGCGATCCACTGTGGGAAAGGAAGCCAATGCAAGACATCCCGCATATAGTCAGTAACATGGCGGAATCTTGGGATGCAACCAATATAGCGTGCCGCCGAGCGTAAGACCCGAACCAAGCACCCAACCCGAGTCGCCGGAAAACCCACGCAGAGGGCGCTGCAATAATCAAGACGGGAAACAACAAAGAAGTGGATAAGCATTAAGGCAGCATTAAAGGTTAAGGAACGGAAGACCTCTCTAAGCTGACGCAGCTGCCAGCTGGTATACACAATCGCGGCATAGCAGGCTGATATGCCGCGTGAACGTTAGTTCTTGGTCTAATGTGACACCAAGGTCCCGGACAAAGGATGAGAAAGCAATGGCGTACGGAGCTGAAATGCCGCCCGGGGCGACGGCCCAAAATGCTGCCCTTGGCCACTTAATTTTGGATATGTTATTTTCTCTAAGAGATTGCAGTTTTCATGACGATCGTCGATCTCATTACATACACGCCTATAATTTTATTTTATAAAGTTGATAGCCTGCCTGGATTTATCAATTAATTAATTTCTTGCCACTGTGAGAAAGTAATCTGCGGGAACTCCTGGGCAAGGGCCTCCAAATCAATTTTGGCGAGCTGCTGGCGCGTGCCAAGCCAAATGAACTGGGTCTTAGATGAGTTTAGCCGCAGGCGATTGGAGGACATCCAGGCCTCGAGAGCCTCCATTGCCCGGTTCATGGCCCGGGCTTCGGTAATGGCTGCTGACGCAGGACAGTGCAAAAACGCCTGCAGGTCACCCGCATAAGATTGGTTCAGCACAGAGCAAGGCTCAGCAAGAGGCCAGGAGAGGACCAGTATCAGCAGTATAAATAATATAATTAGAGAAGAGGGCCCAGCACAGATTCCTGGGGCAGGCCAAACGGGACAGGAACACATGGAGTCCTAGTAGACACGTAGACCGCAGAGAAGGAACGGTGATGGAGGTAGGAAACAATCCAGTCAAGAAAGTTACCAGAAAGGCCAAACGAGGTAGATAGGCGCCTAAGAATGATATCGTGATCGACGGTGTCAAACGCCGTGCTGACAGCAAATAATGCTAAGAGGATGACCTGTGACCTATCAATAGCCCCATAGATATCAGAGAGGAGGCGAACTAACAGGGTCTCCGTGGAGTGGCCCTTACGAAAACCAGATTGAAAAGTCGGCAGCAAATTGTCCTTATCAAGATACCTTAACATATACAGAAACCAACTTCATAAAGCTGCTGCTTTACGAGTGTCGCAATAGTTTCGCCAGTGGTGTCAAGCGTTGGGAAAACTTGGGATGACAGTTAGGCCCTATAAATTGTTCTTTTGCCACATGCTGAGAACCGGGTTGTTCACGCTATCAACATATCGTATAAGCTGACCGATATCTGTTCTGTGCTCGCATCAAACAATAAAGTGTACAACCTAGCCGCACGACATTCTGCCACAATAATGTCTCGAACTCACAGGCCACACAGGTGGATCAGCTGATTTTTGAATCAACGGACTTATGTACTGGGTTTTGCGTGGACCAGATGACATTAGCTTACGATGATTTAATCTATAGTGTCGGTCTGTGATCGAAATTTCAGAAGTGCCACGAAATTTGCAGAGTCTTCACTATGTCGGCGAAGGGAAATGTTTTACTGACTGTACAGTAATAAAGTCTGCACATTAGAAATTCAACGAATAATAGTAATCTAGAATGTCAAAAAGTAATCTAAACGGTTAAAAAATTTTGAGAGCTGCTAAATCCATGCTTGGGACTGGCACTGCCAGAGTACTAGCAGTGGCGGAGTTGAAGGTAGTTTATCTTGGAGGAGTGCTATATAAGTCCTCTGCATGAATGAATGAATGAATGAATGAATGAATGAATGAATGAATGAATGAATGAATGAATGAATGAATGAATGAATGAATGAACGAACGAATGAATGCATGAATGAATGAACGACTGAATGAATGAATGAATGAATGAATGAATGCATTAATGAATTATTGAATTAACGAATTAATGAATTAATGAATTAATGAATGGTCGACTTCAACTGCCCTGGCAGTCGTAAGGTGCTTTTGAACACTGCGAACTGGTTAGTTGCTGTTTAACGACGCTATTTCATTACAAAGATGATTACGTCGCCCTCCTCCTTTCTGCAGGCTTTGGACTGACCCTACACTGTAAATCCTCAGAACGCCGGACGCGTCCGGCAGCACATCTCACCCGTTCTATATATGAACACGGGCGTTTAAAAATATGAACACGCGTGTTCAATACGACGCGTCGTGCGTTCATGTTACGGAAAAACAGACATGTAGCCTACGTCAAAGACGCTGTATTGCTGTAACTGTATAGGCCTATAGGTCTAAGGGGAAAATTGTCCATGATAAGCCTGCTTACAAATGCAGAATTTATTATGTAGCCTAAATGATTAAAAAAATTATCGAAATCAAGTCAGAAGACTTCAAACAACGATAATGGCGCGATATAATATGCTAACAATCAAAATCGACATCTAGGCCTAACACTGAAGCCTATACGATAAAAACAATTATAAATGGCATGAATAACCTTTAAATTCGTTTAGCATTTGTACATGAAGTAAGTTGAATAAAAGTGTAGACTACGTTGGAGCTGCACTTTTGAACACCGGTGTTCAATTAAGGACTCGTTGGTATGCTATATTTGAACGCATGCGTTCAATTTTTGACCACGACATGATGAATATTAATCTCGTCTTCGTCCGCGAATTCGTGATCTTGTCGAATAGTTCACCAAGTTTGTGTTAAATATTCAGTCGGGCATCGCAGTAAAAAATTTTTATGAAATCGAGATATTATAATAATCTTATGTTTCGCTTTGTTTACGATATATTTTTTCATTTTGCAAAGCCAAACGTCCATCGAGGCTCAACCATATGGTTCATGAATATTAAAATTACGTCTACGTACGCGACCCACTTTCGTTTTTGGCGGAATGGCGGTTATGTTTCGAAAAAATCTGTTGGAAAAGTTCATTTTGTGCTTAAATTTGTTGTAAAACTACACAAGCGTGAGTATTTTTTCACACGAAATGTGCAAACGTGACCTCATTATATTCGGTACCAAATTTGCAAAGTAGGCTACTTTAGACGCTATAGCCTATGCATAGTACTTGTAATATCGCAACTTCTGATTCCTCGGTATCAATTTATTATGGAAGGCAATTAACCCATTAGCACCTAACATGGATAATAACCCATTTAGCACTTAACATGGATGGATAATAATTGCTTTCGGTGCGATTCTTGTATTTTTGGGAACAATTTTTTCTCAGATTTAAAGACTCCTTGAGGCTTGCGCCAGATCATTTCAGCATGAAGCAAATTTCAGAGTGGCATGCGGGTACGCAGCACAGAAATATTACAATTTAAAAGTGCATGTAGGCCTACATCGTCATCACAAACAGGTCATAAATACTGCTGTCAAATTTGCTGATTAAGGGTCAGATCCAATAACTTCAAGTGACAAGGGCGAAGTAGTCGGTAGTGGTGTTTCACTGCCTGAATTTGATGTTGTTTAACATGCTTCCGATAGCATTTGGGAATTTATAAAATTTATAATTAAATGTGATTTTTTTCTTTACAGATTAAAAAACGTAAAGTTTATGTTAGGGTTCATTATTAAGTAGACTGTGTTAACTGCTAGAATAGATAATAGATTGGATCCCAAAAGTCTCTTTAAAACACATCAATTTCAAAACAGGCTTTCGAGTGGTCCATTAGAAGTTTGGGGATTATTACGATTATGATTATTTGTGTGGTCTCTTTTTGTATAGGGTGCTGGCCGAATGTTACTCGTGTACCAGTAGTTCACTTGTAGAGCACGAGACACATTTCAGCCAGGGAAGTGAGAAGGAAAGAGGCCAGCATTTTCCAGCTTTCTCTGTAATAGTTGTGTTGAAGGTCAGTGACCGTTGATTCAGAAAGTTTTCTGTGGTCTAATTTTTATTACAATTTCTCATTGCTATAAATTTACACAAAATGCAAGGAGCAATTCAATATGCCATGGTGAAAACAAATAATTTATAATAATGGTTTGCAAATTAGGCCTACTCTTGAATGTAAGTTCTTTTTAAGGATATTATAACAGTTTCATTAGTTGAATGTTCAAGCCATTTTATAAACTAAAACTGATACATTTTCAGCTGCTCAAATATATTTCCATATTTGATATTTTCAACCTATGCAGTGTACCTAAGCTATAGGACAATGATGATTCGTACAATTGCTTCTCTCTGTGTCTTCGTGCCTGCCTTTCAATGTGCATAATGTTCAATCAAACGTCATCTATTACATTTTTACACATACTGTAGTACTAGTCATTCTGAATGTTGTGCACTTTGTTTCAGATCATTGCAGACAATGCATGCTGTGGCACAGTCTTTGGAGACAGCGGAGAGTGAGCCCTGCATATCGTTGCTCTGACAGTGAGCGACGACATACCCGCATTTTCATTGTGGGTGTCACTGGGTGACACAGCTGTGACTAAAGTGCCAAAGACCAATATTCTGAGTGCCACCCTGCTGCTGCTTGTCTCACACTATATTTTCGACCTAGAATACTCTAGGTTTTATGCTAATCTTTTGGGCGTTCTCCAAACTCTGACAATTATGTGAAGGACACCAGCAAGCAGTTCAAATTTTTCATTACAAAACTGTGCTGTTATTTAAAGTTTGCCGGAGTCATTACCCGATATTAACTACGTCTCATCCTGTGACACTGACAAAATCTTACAGAACCATTATTTGCAGGATTTTCAGTTGCTAAAGTTGAATGTGAAATTTGAATGTTAACAATTGTCATCAATGTCAATGGCATTGTAATTAATTTCAAGTTAATCATTATTTGCAGGATTTTCAGTTGCAGGATATTTGTAGTTCTATGTTCTGTTGGAATTGCATACATGTGTGCTTTTATATTTTTGATTAGCATTTGGATTTAAATTTAAATATCCATGAGACTTGGTTGTGGGTCATTCACATATATATTATATCCGGACAGAGGGAGGGAGGGTCATGCAAATGCGGACAAGGGAGGAAGTCTTATGGCTTAAGATGGGTCTGCATGTACATGTACAAGGCTTTTAGTTCAACCTGCTTTAAGCACTAACTTCATTTATAAGATGGGAGACATTGATTCAGTTTTTACAGCTTTGAGTGCTGTAATTGACGTATGGAAACTTGCTTTACTTTCAAGTTTCAAATAGCATGTATATATTCAGACAATTCAATTATGCATGTGCTTATAAATTAAGATATAGAACAAGAAGTTTTGTAAGGTGTCTTCTGCATGTTAGTGCATTATAATTGTTACCTGGCTTTGGAGTGCCGACGTCTGCAAAGTGGGAGAGTAAGGCCAAAAGCGGACAAAGGGTGATGGAGGGTCCAAAGGAGGTATTTTTGGGGGCGTTTTTTATGGACGAACCCTTGCTGTGCAATTGCATTGAAGTATGATTATTTTATATCTCAATTCTGACTTTCATATAATAGCTGTGCTAATATTTTGTCTTAATTTTTGAATATATTAGGCCTATACATGCAATTGCTTTCGTTATATTGTATTGTATATTATGTATATATACGTGTATTCTCTCAACTCTGAAGATGTGTGTTTATGGCAAGTGTTCATAGGTTGGGAACACTAGTGTTCATGAAGAGCACATTGTTGTGTTCCTTTCATGAGCACTAGCGTTTAGAGCAGGGTTTGAACGCCCGGACGCGTTCTATTAGTGTTACATTTACGCGTTAAAGTATTTGCACACGTCATGCGTTAACGAGTAGAACACCCATCAAGCGTTTAAAATCGTAACACTAGTGTTCATAAATTTAATGCTAGCGTTAACATTAGAAACGCCGGACGCGTTCTATTAGTGACGCGCATAGGTGTTCAATAATCATAACACTAGTGTTCAAAAACTTAATGCCAGCGTTAACATTAGAAACGCCGGACGCGTTCTATTAGTGACGCGCATAGGTGTTCAATAATCATAACACTAGTGTTCAAAAACTTAATGCCAGCGTTAACATTAGAAACGCCCGGACGCGTTCTATTAGTGTTACAATTTGGCGTTTAAAAATGTGTTCTAGTTGTGAACACTCGGCTTTAGAGTGTACCACAGCGAACTACTACAAACCAGCTTTTATATCCAGTGCAGTGAACGGGCGCAGCATGAACCTGGCTCCTTTCGCCGTCTTGGCGTCTATTGGTGTATCCGACTGTCAGCAAGTAAGTATGTGAATAAGTATATAAGTCTGTGAGACAATCCTTGAGTTAGTGAATAGTCAGTGAGTCAGTAAGCGAGTAAGTCGGTTGATCAGCCAGTCTGTATACCAGTCAGTCGGTCGGTCAGTCAGTCAGTGTGTCATTCTGCCAGTCTTTCTTTTAGTCTGGCTGCCGTATGTATGCGTATATGTTAATATACGGTATATATGTTGCATTCATATACACAATATATGCATGCATAGGCGCAACCACCCTATGGGACCCGTGGGACGCGTCCCCCAACTTTCGAACAGCTTGGGACCGTCCCCCCCAACTTTTGAAAATTTTAAGAGCCCAAAATGTACACCATTTGGTATCAAATGCTCAAAATTGCGTCAGCTTCAGGGGCTCTGCCCCAGACCCCGATAGGGGAACTTACAACACTCCCCCCATACCCCCTATAGTCGTTAGGAGCTTCTTGCCTTCCGCTATCTCTCCCCTCTGTACCATTAATGCCAGTAGGGCCTATAGTACGAGGCTCTGGCCTTGGACCTACTGATTTTATCATAGCCATTTCTAGGCTTAAACCTAAATATACAATGAAAACCGTCTCACTAAATATGCCGACGATAGCTATAATAGCTATTATACTTGCTGGTCCCTGCTTCCTGCATTGACAGCACTCTTTCTGAACTTCACCCTATATCTAAGTGGGCATCCATTAGGAATCTTAAATTAAACCATGCTAAGACCAGAGAAATGGTTCTCAAACGGCCGAGGTCCAAACCTATTGCCCTCCCTTCTCTCATCCCTGGCATCCAGTGGGTCCATGCAGGAGATGGTTATTTTGGGTGTCACCATCTCTGATGGGATTGGCTTTGGGGCACACATAGACAAAAGATGCTGCAAAGCCGAAAATCCATGTTCGGCTACGTGTTTTGGTCGTCCACGGTCACCACGGTCAACGTCTCTTTGACGTTGTTAGGGCTACTACCCTCGCACGGCTACTTTATGCCTCCTCTGTTTGGTGGGGATTTGCCACTGTAGGGGAACGTAAACGCCTTAACGGTATTCTGAGAAAATTGACCGGTTCAGGCTTCCTCCCTGCCGATTTTCCTAGTTTTGACAAACACTGTTCTAGAGCTTATTCTACTCTTTTCCGTTCAATTTTCTTAAACCCTTGTCACGTCCAGTTTATTCATAATAATAAAGTCACATTTTTCACAGATCTATATATGGTTTAGGTGTTTTTATATCGAAATCATCGGTGAAAAATTTGCGGTAAATTAAAGCCCAAAATGTACTCCATTTGGCATCATATGCTCAAAATTGCGTCGGCTTCTGGGGCTCCGCCCCAGACCCCGATGGGGGAGCTTACGACGCTCCCCATACCCCTAGTCGTTAGGGGCTTCTTGCCTTCGGCAATCGCAGCTTCGCGCCTTCGGCGCTCGCAATTCCACCTCCCCCACTCAGACATTCTAGTAGGTCCCCCCAACTTCTGGACCGTGGTTGCGCCCCTGTATGCATGCAAATATGTATCTCAGCTAGAGCTTTACCGATTTCGCTTTTGCCGATTATGCCGATACCGCGTATAACCGATTATTAAACTGCATTATGAGACCGAATATTTAATTATTTGTTAAGCCAAAATGTTCGGTCCCGAAACATAAACCAGTAATATATATCGTTACAACTAAGTTGGGAAGTTGTTAACGGTATGTTTTGATGGGTAAATAATAATAAGGGACGTAAAACGATAGATGAAAATCGATAAAAAAAACTTGGAATTTGCAATAATTCAAGTAAAATTATTAAATTGTAACACAATTTTGACATCGGCACCGATTAACCGAATATTTCTGCCGATACCCGATTATACCGAATGTTCTAATAATCGGCCCAATTAAGCGTATGGCCGTTTAATTGGTACAGCTCTAATCTCAGCATTCACTAATAGCGACTTAACCGTTTAGGAGCTGAAACATGGCTGGATAAATATGGCAAATATTATATTTACTCCAAACCGGCAGTTTTAATACAAATGCGATACCCCTCAGCTGAGGTAGAAGAATTGGGGGGGTAAAGAATGGGATAACAGACGGGGGTAAAAGACTATGTAGGCCTAATTTCGGTATCCCCGGCCTAACAGAGAGGGCTGTTGGTGTACATAGTTCAAGGGTCGGGGGTAGAGTTTACCCTGGTTAGCGTCTGTTCGACAGTTGTTAATGAAGGAAAGGGGGGCCTTGGCAGTTGCCCTTGGTGTCTCCACACCAGCGATCAATAGGTGGCACCAGTAGAAGGGAGGACCGAGGAAGAGGGAAGAAAGGAAAGGAGGGAGGGATGGAGGGATGAAGGGATGGAGAGCTGCGCTGGATGCGGCGGCGCTGACCGCCTGCGGGCTACAGCGACAGGAGATGCGATGGATGGATAGATGGAGAGCACGGAGCATTACACGAGGCGGCTGCTGCACCAGCAAGAAGCAGGCAGCGGGGATGGAATTCTGCTCTTTGCCATCCAGGCTGTATACCGGCTGCAGAGGCGGCTGGTCTGGTCGTCAGCCTCTATGGATGGATGGATGAATAGCTGGATAGATGGGTGGATGGATGGATGGATGGATAGATATCGCTGGGCTGTGGCAGTGCCCTGGCTGGCTAGTCGCCTGGCCGACTATATAGCCCCGGCTCAGCCTTGACCTAATACTTACGGAGCCTGGCGGGCAGGCGGCGGTGATGGCGGACGGGCGAGCGGCGGGCGACTAAGCTAGACTGGCTGCTGCTGCTGTTGCGGTCCGGAGGCAGAGCACGACGACGGTCTGGCAAGGGATTCTGGAATGTCTGATGATGATGATGGTGATGATGATGATGGTGGTAATGGTGGCAATGGTGATGGTATGTCGAAGATCCGGAGAGGACGGCGGGCGAGCAGGTTCTGCGGTTAAGGGAAATGTTTCTGCGGCGGCGAGGAAGACAACGGACAGACTACCGGACCTGCGAGGGATAATCCTTCTGCCTCTTCCTCCTACTCCGATGCGTCCTCATCCTCCGCCTGCTACTCCTCCTCCTTCTCCTCCTCTTCCGGCTGCGGTGGATTTGTTCTTTCTTGTTCGCTGTCGGTCAGGTGAGAGTGAGAGAGTGAGAGAGTGAGAGAGAGGGAGTGTGTGTGAGGATGAGGCCGCCCCGAAAATGTATTCCCTATTTGTCTGCACATGCCGCTGGATTCTCGTCTGCAATGGGCGGCTGGTCATTGGAATATACTGTCTGGGAGAGTGTGCCCACCTAAGTAGACAGAATGACTGGTAGACAGACCGACATACTAAGTGGTAGACAGACACTTCGTAGCTAGTCGGTAGCTAACAACTATCGATCCGAAAGTTAGTAAGACAGACAGACAGACAGACAGACGGTTAGACAGATAGACAGACAGACACACAGAGACGTCTAGATACTTCAACAAACATACAGCGAACCGCAGACAAGTATACACCAGTAGATATAGTCCAAGTGGGACAAATAGTCGGGCAGAGACGCAGATAAACAACAGAAGCAGACAGACAGACAGACAGACAGACATGCGAGCAGAGACAGACAGACAGACAAGCACAGACAAGGTACGTGAAACGTGTGAGTCTACAGTATACGGAGTACTGACTTTGCGACAACGGTTGTTGGTTTTGATCTTCAACGTCGCTTTACTTTCGAAATTTCGTAAAAGTTTTCTTTATTCGAAACATCGTTCGCTATTCACGTCATCGTGTGACGTCACGAAGCCATCTGGCGGACGACGGAAGGAAGGCGCGTCACCGACTGTACCCTGTAGACCTGGGTTTGTGTGTGAAAACCAGTCACCAACAGAAGCTCTGTTCTACAGGTATGGTCGGGATGCTGGTCAACCATGTCTTCAACCAGTCTTCTCATCATTTTCTAGCCAGAGGTTTTAATCGAACTAGTATTTAGTCAGTAGCTACTCAGAGAGTCTAACTCTAAAGTATGTAGTATGTAACTAGTCAGGGAGTCTGGAGTATGTAGTCTGTAACTAGTCAGAGAGTCTGGAGTATGTAGTCCGTAGCTACTCAGGGAGTCTGGAGTATGTAGTCTGTAGCTACTAGCTAGTCAGGGAGTCTGGAGTATGTAGTCTGTAGCTAGTCAGGGAGTCTGGAGTATGTAGTCTGTAGCTAGTCAGGGAGTCTGTAGTCTGTAGCTAGTCAGAGAGTCTGCAATATGTAATTCGTAGTTACTCAGAAAGTCTGGAATCCTAGCATTATGCGTAGAACCAGCTTTGTAGCACGACTAAGTATTTAGCTACATGTACATCTTTTGGTATAGCCTACTCAATAGTGTGCTGATTAACGTGCTAGACTGTCCGACGAGAGGTAGGGGGTTAAAATCATCACGACTTGGTTCAAAGTTTCCTCTCCAATAGCACATCCTAGGCAATTCAGCTAAAATGAGTACACTTACCGCACACTGTCTGTGAGAAGATGAGACAGCGAGGGAGAGGACTGGCTATAAATAAAATCGCTAACACTTCATACCCATTGCTGCCTCAGGGCTAGCCTAAGGGACTGCTCTTCTTCTTTGGTTGCCAAGGCCATCGAAGTGGTCTAATAGACTAGACAGAATATTTACTCTGAGATTCTAAATACGCTCTGTCGTACAATATGTTCAGGTTTTTGTAGGACAGCTTTTCACAAATTGTCTGGAACGATTTCAGTGACTGAACTTGATACATTTGTCTTCAAACTGTCCCATTGTGTGTTTGATAATGGAGTAATAAAGGCTATACTTACTTACTTACTTACTTACTTTACTATTGAGTTTGCGCTATTGTACAGATTGACGTTGGCATAAATCTGAATTTCTCTGTCTATTGAACAGTTCCCCGTTTCCGCCTATTCTAAGAATTTGCAACGCAAGGAGTTTCCATCTATTCTTTCAATCTATCCATCTCCATCAAGCCATCTGGACTCAGATTCGATTTCCTGTTATTCAACTCCAACAATCTTCTGAAATCTGTGCATTTAGGTTCCCTAACAATTAAGTACCGTAGCGTGTCTTGGAAATTGAATAACGCCTATAGACACCTCTCAAAACTGCTTAATTTGTCACACGCTACAAATATCGATTGCAATATCTCGGCTTAGACAAGTTATTTCCACCCAACACAAATAGGCTAAACTGACAATTAATAATCAACTATTACTCATCAACACATATTTGGTTTAGTATGCATTCAAATTTTTTGGTTTAGTAGCATATTTGTTAAACGAAAGTTTGTTGAGATAATTATGTACTCCACATACAGGAGCTTCACAGATTAGATTAATGTTGGCATTTGTAGCTTTGTTGCAAGACAAACCACATACAAATAAAAAAAACAGTGAAAATCAAACTAGTCAATATCAATCTACCCTCTTTGCACCAGTTCAATGCACATTTAATAGAGTTTTTAATTAGAGCGCAATTAAAGCCGATTGTCACTGTATTATGAACTTAAATAAAAGCTATCAGATGACATAATAGTAACTTGAATTTGAGACAGTGACCACTGCAGCTGTTTCCACTCGAGAATCATTTGATTCCTCCTGAGTTTTACCTCGACGCCTAGTGATGCTGTTTGTTTATTTCCTAAGTGTAAATGATTAGTAAAGTAACTTCAGCCTAATATAATACAATACAGAAAACTATTATACCAAACAGTTTATCACATGTTACCGGTACTACCTTGAGCATTGCAGCACTGGTAGAGTGGCCGAGCTGTCTAAGGCCCTGAATAAAGGTACCAGATCTCTTGGAGGAGCATGGGGAGGGCATGAGTTAAAATCCCACCGCTACCCGCTCTACCAGTGACTAGGTTGCCGTGTGGTATAGGTGGTGGACAAAATAATGAGGTTAGCCCGCGTGGGTTCAAATCCAAACCTCGTTTGCTAAAAGAACGATTGCTGCTATGAATCCTTCATGCAGGAGCTTTAAAGCTGTGATTGATCATGGCTTTGGTAGCTCTACTGCAAGACGAACCAAATACATTTCCGAAACACGATACAATTTAATACAACACAGAACAATACAATACTTTTACCAAACAACTCACTTGCACCAGTTCATCGGTTTAACGTGCAGTGACTCAAACAGATTAAATTCTACTTAACCGATTAAAAAACCTTGTTTTGTTACGCTTTGTAGTATGGCCCACACAGTTCAAAGTAATGTCGGGTATAAGCAGTTACCTTAATAATTAGAAGGTAAGATACTGTTTAGATGTCTGGAAGGCAATTCGAGAAGATACTGTGCTCTCGGATCCTGACCAGAGAAAATCTTTTATTGCCCCTTAAAACTGTAGGATATTTGGTAGCATGCAGGGCCTAATACGTGTACCCTGTTTTATTGAAGTCGTATACCCGCCGAAATACCCGTATCTTCAACTGTTCCTAATCAAACAGTAGCATCCCTTTGTAGCCAGAGTAACTGTGGCCATTCGCCAGACCTGCTGTGTGTCGTTGGATAAATACCAGCTACACTAAAACCAGGTTACTACACGAAAAGCAGACAAACAAAAGCACAGACAGACAGAAACACAGGCAGACAGGCGATCAGACAGACAGACAAACGGACAGCTATTGCACTCTGCCAGATTTGAAACACAACAACAACAGTTTTATCATTTGATCTTAAATCCAATAATAATCTCATTTCCAAAATAAATACGCAACTGCACTTACATTTCTCCAAAGCGAACAGTTCAACATAATACTCCTAAGCTCATCTCCCGTATCACTTTACATTTGCATTTTAAAGGTTTGACTTCGGATGAAAACAATCCGCTCATTAGATGCAATATCTAGCACGGTCCAAACAGAGGACCTTAAATGGCGTGGCAACCAATCAAACCATGTCAGTGATGGTAAAGGATTCATGGAAAACTTAGCAGGCCAAACGGTCATCATGGAAAAACGTGTATAATTAGTAATTAACATTCCAGATCAGCATAAAGGCCACAGTTAGCGCTGTACATATTGAATAGTATTTCGTAACAAGTAAGTAATTATGTTGTGACTAATGATAATTCTTGCAGTGGTGACTCTTCTAGTCATCTGTGTTCATTTTCGACTTACTGTCTGATCATAATTAATAACTCTAACATCATTTAGAATGACGCAGGGAGCGCCTCAGAGTAGGAATCTTTAAGGGGCACTCATTAATTTTCTGGAATAAAATAAATAAAAATAAATTCTCACGAGTGTTATTGAATTGTACACCAGTATACCATAATACCATAGTTGTTACAGACGTCAAAATACTGAAAAAAAACGGAGAAAACGTGGTTTTTTCAAAGAAATAAAAAAACGAAAAAGAAAATAATTTCACTCTGTTACATCTTGTTCTGCATTTTAAAATTAAAAACCTTGCTTACACATTTAATTTTAATAAGCAAATAAGACAACTTTATTAACTTAATATAGGTCTAACATTAATCTAAAACAATTATTTTAGTTTTTATAAGTTTGGTTTAAAAACAAACTGAGAAATTAAAAATATCGAAATCTTTTCAAATTTAAATTGTAAACATATCACTGAAAAAACGTGACGAAAATGAAAAATGAAAAAACGAGATTTTTGTCAGAAATAAAAACTGAAAAAACGTTTTTATCAACATAATAACATTGAGTAGCTTATACTGTAGCCTAAGAGGCGCTTTATAAATTTTCAAATACAATACAATTTATGCAATTGTAATATATTTCACATAATTAAGGATGCAATACTATATCATGTATG
The DNA here is from genome assembly GCA_020284085.1 of Aporrectodea caliginosa. Taxonomy (NCBI): domain Eukaryota; kingdom Metazoa; phylum Annelida; class Clitellata; order Crassiclitellata; family Lumbricidae; genus Aporrectodea; species Aporrectodea caliginosa. Next base: position 84,341 of record JACEVL010006403.1, read on the forward strand.
CAAAAACCGTCAATGCACAATAATACAAACCTGATGGTATAGCAGAGGCTACCTTCCAGATATCGGATTCCACAATACACATGTTCCGGCCAAGCAGGACTGAATATTGATGCGTAAACAGGGTATGCTGTCATTGTTACGCGGTATGTAGACCATCACATATACATGGAATGGAGGCCAGCATAGCCTCTATATTGGATTCAAGGAGGCTCTCATATCAAAGAAAGATAATGGCCCGGCCAAGGGGGGGCTTGGCCCAGCTTGACAATCGATTGAAATGATGGGCTCGGCACGGGTTTGTTTAAACGGATCCTTGTATAGAACGGAAAAACACAAAGAACTCAGAACTGCGAACTGACTGGAAATATATTTAAATACCTTGGCCTAGCAACAGATAAAAAAATTCCGCCACTGCCTGTACTCTGGTCAGGGCAGGCCCTATCCCAAATGGCTCCCAGGCAAAGCATACATTTGGCGCCCTCTGACCTCCCCCCACTCCATGGTCCACCCCACTTGAACATGTGCAATTAAATCAATAATTTGATAATTTTTAATTTGTTCCATTGGCGAAAGTTTTAAATCAAATGAAAATAATCATTGTAATTGAAAAAAAATGGTTAAAACAAGTGAAAAAGAAAAAACCGTTAAACACATACTGGAGCCTCCTAGATTTTGGTGCAACAGACAACAGCTTGCCTTGCCTGTTCGGCTGTACCTAAGGCCGACATTGACTCTGGTAGTGCAAGTCCCAAGCCAGGATAAAGGAGGAGGGTGACGCTACTCATCTTCGATATGTAACGGTGTCGTAAAACAACAAGTAACAAACAGAAAAAGCCCTGATGTGAAGAGGTAGCCGATTTGGATAGAACGCTTGGTTAGTAACTCGGAGAATACGGGTTCGAGTCTCATCTAAGAGACTGTATAGGGACCTTAAGAAAGTGCCCCATTCACGACTGATGCTTGGTCATTAGACATTGTATATATGTATGTATGTATGTATGCATGTATGTATGTATGTATGTATGTATGTATGTATGTATGTATGTATGTATGTATGTATGTATGTATGTATGTATGTATGTATGTATGTATGTATGTATGTATGTATGTATGTATGTATGTATGTATGTATGTATGTATGTATGTATGTATGTATGTATGTATGTATGCATGTGTGTGTGTATGTATGTATGTATGTATGTATGTATGTATGTATGTATGTATGTATGTATGTATGTATGTATGTATGTATGTATGTATGAACACTTGTTATAGCGCCCCTTCAAGATTTCTACCCAGAGGCGCTAGACATGGCCGTGTATGCATTTCTGAACTTTAGAACTAGAGCTATATCAAAAACATTGTAGTGCATTTATGTAGGAATGGTAGATAGGAGTTGTAAGCAAATTGAAGCATGCTATTATTCCTAGGCAGCATACATGTAGATTACAGACATAACCATGGATTGGGAGCCAGTCCAAATCTGTTTTCAAGGACGCAGGCATAGATCAGGGTTGGACATTTCCCAATCTACATAGACTGCGTTTCGATTCAGCTTCCAATGGTATTCAGTTGGTCGCGTTAAAAGCAATAGCCGCTCTTTGTGCGCTGCCCAATACACCAACGGTCGAGGTAGTGATAAGCCGTGTCGCCTGCCCGGCTGGGGCTGATAGACCGGGGACTAGCGGAGGCTTCGAAGGGCCGTGCTTGGTCCGGCTCGGCCAGCAAGGCTTGGCCGGGGACCGTCTCCAGTGACCAGTTTATCGGCTTTTGTTCCTTCATGACCGTCTCCGACATTGCCAATGTGGGAGCGGAGAAGGAAAAGGAGTAAGCAGGGAAGGGAGGGTTAGTAGGAGGAAGTAAGGACTGGATGATACGACTGGAAGAATGAGGAGGAGGAGGAGGAGGAGGAGGAGGAGGAGGAGGAGGAGGAGGAGGAGGAGGAGGAGGAGGAGGAGGAAGCAGGAAGGGGGGATTAAAAAAGAAAATAAAAAGGATGGGAGAGACTAAATGGAAGAATGAGGAAGAAAGAAGTCGAGGAAGAGGAAGAGAAGGAAAATGGAAGTGGAAGAGCTGAGGAAGAAGAATGTTAGAGATTGGAGTATACAGGGAGCGAGGGATAGGAGGAGGAAATTAAAGGGTGGAATACACGAAATGGAGGAAGGTTAAGAATGAGGAGTAGGAGGAGGAAGTGGAAGATGGGGAGAAGGACGGTGAAGAAGAAAAGGAAGAGAGTAGGAAGGATACGAAGAATCAGTTATAGGAGTAGCAAGAGGAACAAGAAAGACGAAAGCGAAGAAGGGAAGAATAAAGTCTGAAGGAGAAAACGTGGAGCGCTGAACAGACGGACACGAGCAGAAGAGGAAGTGACAAAGGGCAAGGAGGAAGCGGAGGAGGAAGAAGAAGTGGAGGATGGGAGTGAAGAGCGAAGATGTGTCTGTGCGTCTGTGCTGGTGTTAGGTATCGACGGGTCAATTAGGCGAAATGAGAAAAGGTCGATTGTTTACTGTCCCCGAGGATCAACACGAGACGTGAATGGAAACACACATACAGAACAGAATCACGCACACCCACACACCCACCAAACACCCCACCCACACCCGCACACCCAACCTCACACCCACCCACACGCAAGCAGCATGTACACGCAGACTACCTCACAGCGCGTTCTTTGCGTGTATATGTGATATATTTTACAGCTGGCGTCAAGAACTGATGATCAATCTAATTATTATATCAACATTGTTGAACGTATACATTAATATCGATACTTGCATCAATGCTTACAGCAATTCTTGCATCAATACTTACATAAATACTTACATCAATGCTTACATCAATACTTGCTTAAATGCTTAAAGCGCTCACATCGATACGTACAACAGTGCTTCCATCAATACTTGCATCAATGCTTACATATAATTATATGCAAATAAGAAAGTGGTTGAAAATGTGGATATATCCACCTTATAGTATTTTAACTTCTGTATTGATTTATTGTAGAAATCTCGCAGAAAAATTTGGGCCCCGCCCCCTGGTGGGGATTTAACTCCGACCTCTCGATTACAAGTCTATAGCACTTACTGCTAGACCATCGTGCAAAGAACACAAGAATAATGGAACCGTGGGAACACAAGAATAAATGGAACCGTTTATTTGAACATCCGGAAATAGAAACGGTCAAAATTTATCAATATATACCTATTGTGCTAAATATTTAGCAATCGGTTCTCACAACACTGATGGCCAAACAAGTATAATAGCCACCAAAAATCGCTCATTACTTGCCCAAATATCATTAGAAATTTCGAAAATTGTGTACAAATGGTTTCTGGATGTGACTATACTAACACACGATTCGTAGAATAAGTCCTGTATACCATAACTGTACATGCTACATTCATACAGATTATACGTATCTCTTGCACCTATAGCCTTCATTGGGTTGTTTTAAGGTTGCTCAACTGGAGCATAGAAAGTGCGACAAGATAGGGAGAACCATCAAGTGTGTAATAAGAAAATAGATATCTAAGCGATGAGCGAATTGTTGATAAGGACTGATAAATGTGATTACTGGTAACGATTGATACCAGACTAAGAGACTAAGCAGTATGAATGAGCATTTGGCTTATCTTATATACCTTTAAGTTTCCTTACTATTTCATTTACTTTTATTTTACTTTACGTCTCATTTACATACCGTACTTTTAATTAACTTCCCTTTGAGAGGCTTCGACATACAAATATATATAGGCCTACCCAGATATTGTTACGCATCTGCTAAGTGCCACTATCTAATGACCAAATATCAATCGGTGGGGCCTAGCAATTGTGTGAGTGAAGGACTTGCTCAACGCTTCTATAGTATATACACAATAACCGTCACATGCAGAGTATAGACTGGAACCCTTACTCGAGGACTTCGAGATACCAATGCTAATGGTATCTCGAAGTCCTCGCCTTACTATATAGTTCTATGTGTTACCACGCGAGCGTTCTATATTATATACCCAATTGGTTATCGAGTCAAACGCTCAGCTGTAGGTCCAGTATGAGGGCTGATGATGGGAGGCTGGGAGCTAATCACACTGTGGGCTCCGTCCCATTATGTCTGCAGATAATTGACGTAGCAGGGATTTCTGATTGTACAGACCAGCTCTATCCTATCACGGCAACTTGGTCCATGCAGAGACTCTGAACATCCATGCCATCTGTCAGCTGCTGACGAGATTCCGTTGGTTCTACGTCTGTGCGACTGTGCGTGGGTCCGCCACTTGTCACTCTTTCAGCTTGCTGTGCATTGCTTTGCTAACTGATGTAATATATTCGTAGTGGTAGTTTCAGTTTAACGACACTGTGTAATAATAAAGATCATTAGCGTCGCCTCCTCCTTTATCCAGGCTTGGGACTGGCACTGTCAGAGTACAAGCAGTGGCGGTGTTCATATTATATTCGTTCGTAATTACATTTAACACCATAGCGCAGAGAGCACCTCTGAGTAGATATATTTAATGGGCGCTATATAAATGCTCAATTACATTGCATTGCATTACCGTACTTTACCTACATGTATTACAGTATACTTTCGACCCATAGAGCTATACGTCTGTTCTAGCTAGCCTACATTAGTTACATTAGTTTCTGCTTTCACTAGACAGGAACTCCTATATGTATGAGACAGTAGAATGCATTTGAATTGCATCGATCTCTCTTCTCTACTCATCCAGCCTTACACGGACACAGTTCCTGCCATTGGGCGACTGATACTCTTCCAGGGATTTCTGTCCCGGTCTCATCTCCGCCTGCAGGACCTTAATCCCCCAACGAATCTGATTAATTTTTCACGGGCAGTCCAGCTTCGACTAATCGCTTTCCCGTTCGAACCGAGGCTTACAGGACCAACGCAAACATGTTGGTTTCTTTTGACGTTCGCAGTCGCCGTAAACGACGAAACAAATAAAAGAGCGGCTTAGTGCCACGTCCCAGGCGGCTTCTTTGATCTGGCATCGATCGACTGAGCGGTTCCTCGTTTGATGTCTCTTGTGGTTGCGCCGTCTTAGAGGAGGATTCAAGAACAAGAGCCGTACTCTCCAGATGGTCATCATACCCGCCATGCATGGGCTTCCGGTATTACTGCTGGAGTTTAATCGCTGATAGGACATCAGTGAAGAGTAGAAGTCCTTCGTTGTGTTTCAGGGCCTCTTCAAAGAACCAGTGACTATGTTTCAGACTGAGACGTTGATGATTTCTTATCATAGCGTGTCATATTCCATCACAGTTTATTGTATTATATCCCGTGTATTGTGCAGTATTGCGCTCTTTTGAGCCATATTTTTTTCCCGTGTCAGGACTACGATGGCTCAATCCAGATTCTTCGCCTGCGTAGGTCCTTCTATGTGGAATGGACTTCATCCACAGGTCCGCTCCGCAATCCTTTCTGGTACTCTCTCCTCGTCTTTTTCTAAACTAAAATCCTGCCTTTTCCCTCGGGGTTGCTCGCACTGGGAGCACTTCTGAGAGGCTTTTGTTGTGAGAAGCGCTTTATAAATAGCCAAATACAATACAATATTATATTTCCATTGTATTTCGTATTTTATTGTAACACAATGCACGTTCTGAATTGCATTTGGTCACATTTTAACATAGAGTATTATGTAATTGTATTATATTCCGTGCACTTTGTGCAGTATTTTGTTCTTTTTGAGTCATATTCCATTGTAGTCGTATTTTATTGCAATATACACTGCATGTATTGTTCCCTATTGTTCTTCGTTGTATTTAAACATAGTGGGGTAACGTAGCCGACGGGTTAGAGCGCGCGGCTGGTAACGCGAATGTTACGGGTTCGAGCCTATCCCGACATGGTTACTGTGTAGAAGTCTTGTGCAATCTTTCACGCACCGTTGTTATTAGCGCAATCGATGTTCTGTCGTATGCCTATACGGTGGTTGTGTATGCATTTCCAAACCTTTTGAGGTGGACAGTATCAACAGCAGGTGCATTTGCATTTTGTTTGTATTAGTTGGTACCTGTGTTCCTTTGTATTCTATTGTATTGCACAGCATTTCATTAGCGGGTCTCGCAGTGCACGTTGTATTGGTTCGCTTTTCCGCAAGCGCTTGAAGACCATTCTGTTCGAACGTGGTTTCATTGTGTTAGGTTGAGCGCGATTCTGATTAGGCTCTCTTGACGTTTGCGCTATATAAATTTGCAATTACCATCACAATACCAATTGTGTTTTGCGGCCTATTTCACCTGACAAAAACTATAACGGCTGTGGAAACAATACATGGATACATCCATTCATTCAGACCTAAATAAATAAATAAATAAATATACACGTACATACATACATACATACATACATACATACATACATACATACATACATACATACATACAAACTCAGATGATGATGACGATGATCATGATTTATCTGCCCAAAGGCAGGTCCATTGAGATGAGTGAAGTGGTTTCCCGTTGCCTTCCTCACAGACAATTGTTGGTGAGCAACTTATCCTGAGTCGCTACGCAGTACGCAGTGCCTTGAGGTAGATCCGAACCTGCGACCCTCCATGCAGTTACAAGGCACAGAACATACCGCTACACCACCGCGTCCCACTTACATGCATACATTGTATCTAAATACATTCAAACTCTGATGCACACGTAAATTCGAATACAATAGTTATATCATAGCAATTTACGGCGATGAAGGCTTAACGCAGCCTCGCCAAAACACCTCCTAATGGGCCTAATTGAGGTAAAATAGCGCCGCATAATTCATCGCTGACAGCTCGAACACCAACCGCATACACACCCACACAAATATTAATGACGCATTTAGCAACTCGTAATTACTGATGACATATGAAAATCAGTCATCTGTATTTATTAAGCGGTGAGCGAATGCGGAACAAGTCAACAATGAATACGCATTAATCACGTCAGCCATTACTATTAATTATTATTAATTATGCGCGTTAATTGGTTGTTAATTGCGATGGATGGTTGACTTTGTTCCTTTTGCTTTCAGTCTGGCAGCCGAAGAATGCGGAGTGGATGAGTTGGGAGACTGGAGGGTGGAGGGGAAAATGAGGATCTGAGATATGGTAACAGACAGACGGACAAACAGACAAACGGACAGACGAACAGACAGACAAGGTATAGACAAGCAGACAGACAGACTGACTGACTGTCTGACTGTCTGTCTGTCTGACTGTTTGTCTGTCTGTCTGTCTGTCTGTATGACTGACTAACTATCTGACTGATTGACTAACTGTCTATCTACATGTCTGTCTGTCTATCTAGCTGTCTGTACTGTCTGTCTGACTGACTAACTGTCTGTATGACTTTCTGACTGACTGACTGACTGACTGACTGACTGACTGACTGACTGACTGTCTGACTGTCTGTCTGACTGTCTGACTTACTGTCTGTCTGTCTGACTGACTAACGGTCTGTATGACTTTCTGACTGACTGACTGACTGACTGACTGTCTGACTGACTGACTGTCTGTCTGACTGTCTGACTTACTGACTGTCTATCTGACTGATTAACCGTCTGTCTGTCTGTCTGTCTGTATGACAGTCTGACTGACTGTCTGTCTGACTTTCTGTCTATCTGTCTGTCTGACTCACTCACTCGCAGTTACAGGAAACATAGACAGACAGACAAAACTCGGACGGACGGAGAGCGACATGCAGAGGCACAGGGACACATACACAGACTGCTACACAGCGAGACAGAAAGATACACTCAGAGAAAGACCGCATAGCGTGCACATGTACTAATTCCCAGTCATTATAATGGGCAGGTATATTTTCAGCCGTTTTGGCTCATAATGGCGACTATGTATATAGTTCCTGATTGAAATATCCATTGTATAGGGCAGCTCTCGTTAATTCCTAATGACAGCCTAATGCTATTAAGGGGAAGCTATTTGTCGGGGAACATTTACCTCGGAACACCCGAGTCTCCTAAGCTTGGACGAACGAAATAAAAGCTCGCGAATTATTCGCCTGCCATAAATCTTCCCAATAGCATATTTGCGACCTCGTAAAATCCTTAGTAGTGGTCATGATAAAGCGTTTCAGCATTCAGTTGGCATATTTCGATTTTATACATCGACACATCGGCATATATATATATATATATATATATATATATATATATATATATATATATATAGAGAGAGAGAGAGAGAGAGACAGACAGACAGACAGAGACAGACAGAGACAGAGACAGAGACAGAGACAGAGACAGAGAGACAGACAGACAGACAGAGACAGACAGAGACAGAGACAGAGAGAGAGAGACAGACAGACAGACAGAGAGAGAGAGAGAGAGACAGAGAGAGAGAGAGAGAGAGAGAGAGTGTGAGACAAACACAGACAGATAGACAGACAGAGAGAGACAGAGACAGAGACAGAGAGAGACAGAGAGAGACAGAGAGACAGAGAGAGAGAGAGAGAGAGAGAGAGAGAGAGAGAGAGAGAGAGACAGAGAGACAGAGAGAGAGAGAGAGAGAGACAAACAAACACAGACAAACAGAGACAGACAGAGAGAGACAGAGACAGAGACAGAGAGAGAGACAGAGAGAGACAGAGAGACAGAGAGAGAGAGAGAGAGAGAGAGAGAGAGAGAGAGAGAGAGAGAGAGAGAGAGAGAGAGAGAGAGAGAGAGAGAGAGAGAGAGACAAACACAGACAGATAGACAGACAGAGCACAGAATACAATGAACGCATTCGAATAGAATAACATACATATACATTTATACATGTGAGAGGCGCTACATACATTATTAAATACAATACAATACATACATGTAGACACACACACACACACACGCACGCACACGCACTCACACAAATACACATGCAAATAAATACATTGTATAAAATCATTGTCACTTTTATCAACAATCTTTCTGAATCTATTTCAGATCTCTCAGACATTTCTATGCGTGGAATACATCAGCAGAATATGAAGGCGGCAAGCGCTATTGATCGTAACGCTCTACGACCACCGTGCGTATGGCTATGTGTACGCGTCCCTACGTTCGTGTGTACGCCTGCGTGTACGCCTAAGCATGTCCGGATGAGGGAATGGAGGGGGAATAATGAATCCTTTCTGATCCATTGATTCCCGGTCCAGTCCGGTGGACGTGAAATCGATGAGCGCATGGTCATTCTGTGGTCAGTTTGACGGAATCCGTTTGACGAGTTAATAAGACGACTGGATGGAGATGACCAAGAAGTGCGGTCACGAGAAGCGATGCTGGTCTCTGTTTCCGAACCAACTACACGTCAGATATTTGACGGAGAAGTAATATTACTGAGAGGAAAAACGATGGAGGGGTGGAGGAAGAACGGGGAATGGATGGCGGGAGGGTTAGGGATGAAAGGAAGGAGTGGGAGGAGGAAGAAAGGGAAGGGAGGGAGGGATGAAAGGAAGGAGTGGGAGGAGGGGAGGAGGAAGGGGATGGAGGGAGAAAAGGAACGAGTGGAAGGAGGGGAGGAGGAAAGGGATGGAGGGAGAAAAGGAAAGAGTGGAAGGAGGAGGAAGAGAGGGAATGGTATGGAGGAAACAGAGGAAGGAGGAAGAGAAGGAAGGGTTGGAGGGATGAAAGAAAAGAGTGGAAGGAGGAGGAAACACGTAGTGAGCGATGGAGGGAGAAAAGGGGTGGAAGGAGGGAGGACCCGAAGGAAAGACGCAGTGAAGGAAGGAGTAAGCTATGGAGGGAGGAATGGAGGGATGGATGGATGGAGGGAGTAAGAAATGAGAGGATGAAGAGAAGGAAAGACAGAGCAATGGGAGGACGGAGGGAGAGGAAAAAAGGAGGAGGAAGAAGAAAGGATGGGATTTGAAGAGAAGAATGAGAACATATAGAAAAAGGTAGAGTAGGAGGAGAAAGATAAAAAAAAAAGTGTTGGAGAAAGTGAGCGATGAAAGGAGAAAAGGAGAGAGGGAAGGGAAGAAGGGAAAGGGGGAGGTAGAGAAAAAGATAAGGGAGAGAATGAACGATGGAGGGCGGAAATAAAGAGTGACAGAGGAGGGAAAGAGAGAGATGTAGAGAAGGAGTGAGGGAGAAAGAGCATGGGAAAGAGGAAAAGTTAGGAATGGATGGATGGAAGGAATGAGTGATGGACGCAACGGATGGTGCAAAGGGGAGGAAACGAGTAAAGAAAAGATTGAAGGAAGGACTGATTGAGGGAGTCGAGGATGGAATGAGGGATTTAATGATAAAGGGAAGATGGAAGAGAACGAGAGAGGGAAGGAGGAAATGAGAGAGATACGAGTGAAGACAGGGAAAGAAGGAGTGGGGGGAGGGCAAAGGTGGTCAGACTGAGGGAGTGAGGGGAGGGAAGGAGAGAATAGAGGAGAGAGGGAGGGAGGGCCATACGAACGGGCGTGTGGAATGCAGTGGACTGCAGCGAAGGCAGAGGTAGCGAGAGGTGATTGCGTGGGAAGCAGATATGGATTGTTATATGGCGACAAATAATGGATGGATATGTGCAAAGGTGAGGGGAAGAAGTGAAGGATAGAGGGTTAGGGAGAACGAAGGCGATGGACGAGTCGTGTTTTGGTGGCTGGACAATTTTAAAGAACCAAAGGTGGTGATATATATATATATATATATATATATATATATATATATATAGAGAGAGAGAGAGAGAGAGAGAGAGAGAGAGAGAGAGAGAGAGATAGAAAGAGAGAGACAGACAGACAGACAGACAGACAGAGCGAGGAGGGTAGAGAGAAAAGAGAGAGAGAAAGAAAGAAAGAGATGGAAGGAGAAAGAGAGAGAGACAGACAGACAGAGTCAGATAGAGAGAGACAGACAGAAAGACAGAGATACAGAGAGACAGAGACAGAGAGCTGCAGACAGACAGAGACAGGGGAATGAATGAAAGAAGTCATGAAAAAACGAGGGATGGAAAAAAGGAAGTAAAAACCAAAGCAATGAAGGAAGGAAGGTAGGAAGGAAGGAAGGAAGGAGAGCACGAGAACGAGGGTTGGAAAAAAGAAAAGTAAGAACGGCAGTAATGAAGGGATGGAGGAAATGAAAAAAATGAAGAAATGAAGAAAGAAGGATAAAAGGAAGGAAGGACGGAATAAATTAGAAGGAAGGAAGGTAGAATGAAAAGATGAAAGGTAGAAGTGTTGATAGACAGACAAACACTCGGGAGAGCAGACAGACAACTAGGAGTTATAGCCCAGGATATATCGATAAGAGTCCGAGCCATGGAGAGACAATACAAACAGAGCAGGAAACAGAAGACTATTGTTTAGTATACAGGTGCCTCGATATTTCGGTTAGTTGCCGTTTAACGATGCTGTGTCGTAAAAAAGATAATTAGTGTCCGCCTTTATCCAGGATTTGGACGGGCACTACGAGAGATAATATCTACAGTGAGTTGTATATACACATCACGCGATGCGCAGTTTAGCGATGTCTGCAGAGCCGAGATTAGTGTGGGGTATACGGTACCGTAGTTTGGTAATGGTAGTAGTGTTATGTAACTGTAGTACTTCGGAGATATATCCAAATAGCAAATGGTGTTGCATCTAACACCTTGTAACCTCCTGCCACTATCACCCAGCGACACACGGCAACCAGCAACCCTTTGATCACGTCGCTCAGATCTTGGGCCAGATCAGCGAAGGGTGAGCTACCCAATGGGGGTTCTATAAGCACAATGGATTCAGTATTCTTCGAAGCAGAAGGTATGTGATAGGAGGGGGTTTATCCTGCGCCTATAGTGTTACCTTCCAGATTTACAATGTCCGAGTCAGTATACCTGGGGTGCGTCAACAATTGAGTCTTTTGTTTAGCTGTTGGGTACCTCTTCGCACCCTTTCTATTCAGGTATGACTGGCGCTACCGCTTAAACTGAATCCAGGTTTACGATTGGAGTGGGGTCAAATAGACGGCAGGGAGCGAAGAAAGGCCTGCTTTAGGTGCTGGATTGAGGTTGAAGATCGAGCAAGGGAATTGAGTTGGTGCAGTTATGATACAAATAGCCAAACTGTGGGAACTTCGAATAGCTATTATAATTATTATTGAGCGCCTCTGAGTAGGTTCCTTGAAGGGGCGCTATATAAATGCTCGGAATGAATGAATGAATGAATAAGAATACCACAACATGTTTCAGTATACAATGCAATTACAATATGCTGTGCAACTACAGTGCATAATGCAATAGAATCCACTATAAAATACGCAATATAATACACAATACAATACAATGTAATAAACAATATGATAGACAATACACTACACAATGCAATACAGTACACATGATAGTGAATGTGTTGAAGAGACGTTTAGGGACAGTTTAGGCAATAGATTTTCTGTTACACGTTACATTCAACTCATCAAGAGGTGAAGGGTCACTCGGCTGAAGCGCACACAGGACAGCAGCAATCACAGCCTCCATAGCAGAACAGTTCCTTGAGCTACGACTAGAGAAGCAGCCATTCGTATGAAGTAATAATAATAATAATAATAATAATAATAATAATAATAATAATAATAATAATAATAATAATAATAATAATAATAATAATAATAAAAAATAATAATAATAATAATAATAATAATAATAATAATAATAATAATAATAATAATAATAATAATAATAATAATAATAATAATCTTTTCTTTATTGAAGCGCCTGACAAACGCACTGCGCTGTACATTTACATGTTATGACAATTAAACAATTCACAAGAACACAATTAAATGACAGAAGACATAAATCTTAACTACTAACAGAACAGACAGCCTGCAATACACGGCGCTAATAGCAGCCTACAAAGCATGTCCGCGTATATGGAACTCGATCTCGGTACCTCTCGCTCTCTATGCCAGTGTGTTATCCAATGCGCTATCGGGCGACTTCATTTACTTAGCCTCGGCATATGAGGGCAAGTGGTCAGTTCCCATCGCCGTGTGAACTTCCCACAAATTTGAACCCCTGGCCGTTCGACTGACGGTCCAGCACGCTAACCACTACACTGTCCCGCAAACCGGATTTCGATAGGCATGGCACTCAATGCAAAAGGGCAATGGTGCTGAAGAATCTCACCGTATAAAATCATTTTCAATCGATCTGAAACGCGAGGTCTATGGAGAGCCGAAACCCAATTTAGCCTGGAAAAATTTCGAATGACAGTCCCAAAACTACAACTCAGATAAAAGAGATGCATCAAGAGACTGTTATTGGAAATAGATAAATATCTGCATTCTCCAATTTTAATGACATTTTGTTGCATTTTATTGTGTTGTATTGCCTCGTATTGTGTGACATTGCATTGTTTTAAATTTATCTTCAATAGAAATTAACAGCCAATTCTGAATAGTAGAAATGTCTGAACATATTGGACACTTATGCGACATAACGCGCACCCAAATCGCACATCAAACCGCCCTTCAAGCGACATCATCTGAAATAGGACAACGTTCTTCGTCACCTCAACGACCTGGGTTCGTATCCTGGACCTGTCACATGAAATCGACAATACAATACAAGGTCGTATTGTCAAAGTGTACGGAGCTTTGCTGGAACTCCCCTTAGTTATAGATGCCTTGACCTTGACCTTAACAGAACACGCTACTGGCTATGATCAACTAGTACACAAATAAATGTCTAACTGTATGACACGGTGTTTATCCGTCATTAACATTGTGTGATCTTATTATAATAAGACTTCTTAATCTGAGTGTACGGCGTTCAGGTTAGAGTCGTAAGTATGTAGTCATAATTATCTTTCAATTGTATTTATAAAACTCTACCATATCGTAATCGTAATCGTAATCCAAAAGAGTAGTCCGAGGGAGGTCCGAGTCCGGTTTCCAGAGGATCAGAGAGGGCACAGCAGATGTTAAGGCGGGTGTCTTTTAGGTCGAGGATTGGAAGGTACAGAATCAGATGAGTCAGTATAAGAGTTCTTGAAAAGCAGAGACTTTAGTTTCGAGTGGAAAGCCTTGGGGGTGATGGATAGAGGAGCCTGAGGCAGATGATGGTGGATGATTGGCGATGATGGTGGAGGAACCGAAAAAGTGCGGAATTCAGGAGGTAGATCGTTCCAGAGACGCGGTGCAGTGTTGGATATTGCTCGGTTGGAGAACTTGAGATGAGTAGTGGCCGGGGGTCTACAAAGAGTGAGAACGGAGGATGATCGGGTAGAACGGGTTGGCTGGATGACTTATCGCATCGTGCAAGCTTACCCCTGTATCAATTCAGAGGAGTAGTCCACATGGGCGTGTCAGAAAATTACGAGCAGGAAACATAATATCTGGATCGAAGGTCAACACGGTCGGATGTAGGTAAAAAATGTTCAGGTCACAAGAGGGTGAGAAATGGTATGAGAATTACAATATGTTAATCTAATCCAATCTAAATGACTTCTAGAACCGTTAAATCATAATGCTACCTAATGTTCGCATCAAGCGAAAGCGCATTAAAACCGTAATGCATTGAAGAAGCCTTGGTCGAAATCAAATAGTTCAGACCAGATATATACCAACGGGACCAAATATTGCAATCTGTGTACACCATGAAAGACTGCAGATTGCTCCGATTTGAGTTCTAAGATGGGGAAAAAACTGTTCCGCTATGAATTCCAGGAGGGCCAGCAGTTCAATATGTAAATTTCTGTTCATTCGTAATTATCTTCTTGAGTTTTTGTCTTCGTGTTATAATATGTCGATAAAACAAGAATGTCCGCAATAGTAAGGTGCTTGGTCTGTTTCGGTACCAGGACAGAATCCGGGGAGGTAATCAATAAGCCAGTATCGTCTCCTTGAACCTAACTACTTGCTTCAACCCGAAGTAGTCAGACTTATTGTAATGCGTGCAATTCACTATTTTAATCTCGGAATTTCCACAACTCCTCAGAGAGAGGAGTCTCGGGAACCTGCTTATTCACAGGCGCTTAGTAAAAACAAAAAACAGAGGTGTAAAAATCGGTTGAAGGTGAAGGTCCAAAGGGGTCAGACAGGCAGACAGTCAGACGGCTGAGGTGGATGGTGTTTGTTTAGAATTGAAGCTGAGAGAGAGGAAAGGGAAGAGGAAGGCACAGGCAATGAGATGCGAAAAGAAGTGTTTTCAATTTTAGTAAAAGACCTGTGGAGAGATAGCAAGAGGTGAGATCTTTGTGAGCTCGTAGCATGGATTAGATATGTGTCGTAATACTGGCCAGAGTTTGTTCCAGAGAGGCGAAACAGCTATGGCTATGGTCCTATGGAGCGATTTGCAAATTTTAGTGATGTGGTTAGGAAAATGGCGGAGAAATGTTAAGGCGGAAAAGGAACGGGCTGAGCAGAGTGGTTGGATTGTCAATAACTGACAGAGAGATGGGAGGATAGGCAGTGTCTTGTAGAAGTGATGTACTGGCTACGTGTACTAGTTTTGCTAATGCAGAACAATTTTGTGTCATATCCCAATAAAGTCAAATCAAACCATATTATACTTTCTCTTATATTCCCTCTTAGTTTTCCTCTCCTCGTTTTCCTTCTCTTCCTACTGGAATGAATCCAGCGCACGTAGGCTACAGGGTCTCATATTTCTCCTTCGCTGCTCGATCAATGGCCACAGAAAACAATCGCACGGGATCCAACACCATCAACTGAAACACCATCATACGATTATTGATTTAGGATCAGTGTAACGGCGTTCATATCAGCTTTCCATGGCTCAGTCATCTTTTGTTGTGCAAGATTGAATCTTACGCATTCCGATGCGGTTTGCTCGTTATCGAAGAAATGTCGCGTTTTGTCGCTGTGAGGCGCTACGCACAGTAGGGTCCAAAGAACGGCTGCTGATGCTGGTAGGGCTGCTGAGACTGGTGCGAGCATCCTCTGCTGCCATCTATATAGGCCAACGAAAAACATCAATACGACAGGGCTTTGGGGAAGACGAACATTTGAAAGCGATGCAGTACATGATCATTTTTCATGCAACCTCACCATTTGGTTGTTCCTGATCATGTAGATCAACCTTGTCATTGGCTTCTTCGTGTTCATTGAGTTGAAATAATCAGTGCGTTCATCGTTATCATTTGTTACTCTTTGATCAGTGAGATTTAAAGAAATTGCGTTCAATTTGTTCACTTGGTTCATTTTGATCACAAAAATCATTCGGTTCATCTAAAAACCCGTTTTGTTCATGTTGATCGTTTGGTAAAAATTGACCTGGTCATGATTCTTGAACATTTACTCTTGGCTCTTGAACATTATAGTATATAAATTATATATATATATATATATATACATATATAAATATATTTCTTTAAATTGCTATATAAATATATATTTAGTAATTTACTATATATATATAATTTACTATAGGGCCTATATATGATATTAATTTACTACATATACATATATATTAATAAAAATATGATATTAATATTAATATTAATTTGCTACGTATATATATTATAGTAAATTAATATTAGATGTAATATATAATTATAATTATTCGAAACACAAGTAGCCTAAAACGGTGCACTCATCATTAGGAAAAGTAGTATTTATGCTTAAATACATGTCTTATAAATGAGTAATATATATATATATATATATAGTACAAGCATCAATTAGTTTGTATAATTAGATTTACAATTGAATATAAATACAAGAATTTAAGCAACCGATTTCTCGATTTGTAAGCTGGTGTTCAACCGAGCGAATAGGAATGAGTATGGTTAAATATACGAATAAAATTTCATCTGAACATAAGTGGTATCCCGCTAATCACTATCTGATTTAATTAATGTATACGTAATTCATCTTGAGATGTTTTATCTCTATAAATTACATCTTCAAATTTCGTTAATAAAATTATTTAAGCTAATTGCCAATGTATACGAACTTCGCTAAGTCCAATATTCAAAGGTAATTCCAAATACAAATAATTTAAGTAGACTATTGAAATTTTCGTTTAATTCTGCACTCTAATTATTATATTCAAAATTCAATATATGCAAGCTCAATAATTCGTTATTCGTATTCATTATTTTAAACATCTTGGCGTGCTTCATCACTTTAAAGGCTTAGACGCCGTTAAGGAAATTCACTGCGCGAAGAAGAAAATAAATTACGAAACTTTCAAATTGAATTTATTCACTTTTCAATATGTAAGATATGTAACTAATACTCTTGTTGGTTCTCCGCTATCTCTCTCATACATATTTAATAAAGTTGTTCACTACAGAAATTTTCAAGGGGCGAACGTCAATGTCTATAATTTATAATAACAGCATAGTATATTTCAGATCTATAATACTAAAGTAATATAGGGATCTATGTTCAATTTATATATAACCTGTGTATATTGCCCATATGTACATATATAATAAAAAATATTTTAAAAGTATTTATATATACATCTGTGCATATATATGCTTCAAAGTTTGTTTCTGTACATGGATTTAAAGTGTACATAATATTATATTAATATATTCATTTGTAATGACATTTAACATCTTACAGGCTAGCGCAGAGAGCGCCTCTGAGTAGATATATCTCTAAACGGCGCTTTATGAATGTTCATTTACATTGCATTATATTATTGCAGGCATATAGGCCTATGCGTAAGTCAGAGCTGACTAACTATAAATCTTAAATACTCGATATATCATCTCGAATGTATATATATTTCTGAGAAATATGGGTAAAGCAACTAACTTATGTTGTATATTTTATAGCTATCGATTGTCTAACCTGGTCAATTTCAAATTTATTTGTATTAAGCCTATAGTATTAAATCATATTTCCTTGCTTCAGAGTATTAATCTTATTTAAGGTAGACAATTTCTTTCCGCTAACTATGTAGGCCTATCAAGTAATTTTAGCTGCACACTAAACAATAAAAAATAATTAAAAAAATTAAATACGCACTACGATAAATAGATTTTCTTTATGACATGTCTTCGGCCGTATACAATTCTGCGCGATTTGCTGCACAGTTCTTTGCTATAGTTGTATCTATGTCTACTCTGCCATGTAGTTGGAATATAGGCCTATCTAATGCGTCATAATAACATAGTGGAACTTATAATAATGTTTATATAAATCAGCCTATTCGAATAAAGCCGAAACGTTTTCTTTATGATATAACTTAGGCCTCATTTCTGTTATTCTGCCCAGTTTGCAGCAAACTATTTGTGTTATTTCACTGAGCACGTTTTGAAAATTGTGGAAATGTTTTAACCGTTTCGCTAATGCTTAGAGAAATTATAATAAAGCATGTAAATTAGATGCAAATGTGACGTCTGTAATATTGATATTTCTACTGGAACCCATTGTATTACTAATCAATATGACGACAATTGTTCTATTGTAGAACATAGGCGTATAGTTTTGTCTTGTGCATTAGACTAAGCACTCGCTCCATATATTTTAATTAATAACGGAGCAAATTATATTTTAGAGTATGCGTAAGGTTAAAATGCACCGTCATGTCTGCTGTTTAAAATAAACACGGGTATATTGAGCGCCAGGTTGTTATATATTTAGACACAAACAGTAAAGGACAGAAGTATATATATACACACACATTTATATAATCTATGAAATCATGCGCATATGTATATATAAATGCATGCATATATAATGCAAACGTATACTTGTTAATGCGAATAACAGAGGATCAGAAATAATCGAAATGCTGCGTGTGTTAAAAATTCGATTGAAGCTTCAAAGACTGCGTGTAAGCTTATATATAATATACAATTGCGAAATATTTCATTCAAAGATAGATAATGTTCTTAAAATATTAATTTCCGATGTCATTATGAGTCGACTTGTTTTCTTAATCCTAATCAGCTAATTGTTTAAGCCTGCAGGTCATACTGACTAGACTTGATGGCACGATGCAATAATGCACTCTGAGAAATAGGAAAAAGTCAGTGATCAGCGCTTATGTTTTCGACTAGCCCTTTATAAATTTGGAGTTCACATTTACGATTACGAATAAATATAATTTTCTAATTTATCCACAGGCAATTAAATATTGTAAGGTACGTTTGTGCATAGCGACGTATTATTATGTGGAAAATAAAAGAGTAGGGCCTAGTAGGCTATCTGTATTTGCTATTACTGCGCAAATGCAGAGGCAAACGGAACAATTTTTCTATACAGATAATATAGTACTCAGCCCCATTCATTATAAAGCAAAATGTTTTATGTTTTTCGAGTAGTGCATTCAATTTTATACGAGCCAAGTAAATTGTCATTTTTTATTAGGCTGAATTATCCCAATATCCGGTAAATATTATCTTGATTATAGTAGACTATAATAGTAGTACATATGCTATTTTTTAAATCAAGACAATATATATATTAGATGTTGCATATTTTTATGCACAGAAACTATGAATGAATATATATATTATAGTCATACGTAGAGGTTCACTCTTTATAGATCCTCTGTATTAAATAGAATTTACATCTCCTTACGAATGTATATGGGCTATTATAGAACGCAGTTTAAGAATATCTCAGAAGAGCTGATTATATATATATATATATATATATATTTATATATATATATATATATATTGATTCCTATAGATCAGATACAGGAAACATTCACTCAAGTTCTTTATAGCCATCTCTGTTGCTTCTTCATTGGCGACCCTAACTAAGCGCGATTCTGGTCTATTTTGGGTCTACAATTTGAACCTCAGTTTGGTTTGTAGCAATTTCTGTTTTTCTCAAATTATGGGATCAATAAAAAGATGCTCAAATGAAGATACTATTTATCAACATTGTGAATATGAAGTGTTTCATAATTTTCAATATTGAGTGTAATATAATCATTATTTAAGTGAGCTTGTCAAAATTCAATTAGACTGCCGGTGTTTCTGTTTCGCAAGTCGTTTTCTGGTAACTAACATCAGAGAGGATTCACCAAAATTCACCTTTCTGAGGCTAAAACAGGCCATATAAACGTTCACATACAAATATTCATGTACGATATGATATATAAAATAGGCATAAATTATGTATTCTAACGAAGTCTTCCTCTCTACGTATAACAACACATCTGAGAAGAGGAACTTCATCTGCTAGCAAAGATATAGAAATGCTTGTGTCATTCTGATGTGAGACATTCTTGAGATTTGTTACTTAGACATGATTAAAAGTTTCGATAAAGTCGTTACAAAAATGACCGATATGATTTGCATGCATGGAGATCTACTGTATCTGCCTAGTGGGTTGTTGAATAAAATATACATATAGAGGTACATTTGTTATTGCTTTAGATTATATATTATATATATATATTTACAAATTATATATATATGTATATATATATATATACCATTTTGCACCGAGGTAAAGAGGATCCCTCAGGGACTTCAACATTATTTAAAGCCTAGAATTGTCTGGAACGGACTCCCGCCCTATTCATCTAGCTCTAAGTTGGTGGAAGAACCCCTAAAGGCCAACGCGTTAAAACGCTGGATAGTAAGCGCAAGGCGTTGGAACAAGAAGGTAGTTTCGTGAGCGTTCCCAGTAGCAGTTCTGAGTTTCATCCCTAGAGTAGAAAGGAGGGCCAAGGTCAAGCCCTCGCTGGTAATCGGGCCCAGGGTTTCAAATGCCAAGGGAACACAGAGATGGGTAGCGGACAGTTTGTATTATTATCATTTTTATTAAATTAATTAATGGCGCAAGGTCAGTGATTTTGAATCTAAGGGGCGAAGAAGACTTGCTCAAAGTCGATACACAGAGAAGACTTGAAACCGTACTTTCTGGGTAACAAGTAAAACGCTTAAACCAATAGGCTTAAACCACATATAAGCAGCAATATATATATATATATATAAAATATATATATGTATATGTATATATATATATGTATATATATATAATGTGTTTATATCGAGCGCCTCTGAGTAGTTATCTTGAAGGGGCGCTATATAAAGTTTGATTGATAGATTGATGTATTTATCAAGTTATAGGCGAATGAGCGAGCTCTTTATCGGGTAAGTTATCAAGTGGTGCGCGATGCTCTAGTGGTTAGCCTGCTGGGCTATCATCTGAGGGTCGGTTGTTCACATCTCCGATAAGGGCAGCATTTTGTTGGAGATTTTTGCTCCACTTGCAAGCCTATCCAATTAGCTATACTGAGTACACGGATCTCACGCTTTCGGTGTGAATATCAGAGGCGAGGGAGAGGACTGGCAACGCGCCTTCATATGCCGAGGCTAAGAAAATGAAGTCGCTATCACACAAGGCTAGCTAATGGGACTACTCTTCCTCTTCTTCTGCTATCAGCAATATGAGGAAAATATTTATAGGAAGAATGCTGTATTGATTTTGTATTTGTCCAATGCTGTTTGTACACTGGAGTGCGGCTCTTTGCAACCGGTTTAATAAAGAATATACTTACTCACTTACTTACTAAGTGGAAGTGTGCTTCTTTTTCAGCCCATGGCTTGATATGTCTCTGGAAAGACCATCTATCCATCGTAT
Organism: Aporrectodea caliginosa; assembly: GCA_020284085.1. Lineage (NCBI taxonomy): Eukaryota > Metazoa > Annelida > Clitellata > Crassiclitellata > Lumbricidae > Aporrectodea > Aporrectodea caliginosa. Next base: position 105,834 of record JACEVL010006403.1, read on the forward strand.
TTCTGATCTTCTGTATTGCTTCCTCTATTGCTATTGCTTCTCTTTAACCCTCAGAGGCTAACCTATAAAAAAATCACACATTGGATAACCTGGGGTGAATTTTTCACCCCTCACTATTTGAGGCATGTGATATAAAATTAAACCATGTTCGATCAACAATGGTAATTGTACCAAGTTCAACATAAAACTGCAAAACTAGGAAACCTAACTAAAGTCAACTATAAGCGCAATCATCGAGTCTACAGTCATCTACACACAAGTAACGCTTTAGCAGCAGATAACCGTCGAGACATCTTTCACACAAATAACCAATAAAAATGGCCACGGTATGACGTCAGTCACGTGACCATTCATCCAAAATAAGTAAGACAAAATATATGGAATTAAGCAAAAGTCATCTATGAACAGATACACAAAGGCGCACGGCATAACTCCAAAGCTGTAAAAACATTCAGCGAAAATACTGACAGTGGGGTGAAAAATTCACCCCAGGTTAGCCTCTGAGGGTTAAAACAAATATCTTGAGCGTATAGTGTTTGAAATTATGCGTGAAAACAGAAGGCAGGCGTCAAGTTGGCGAGCGGAAGACTGGCGGGTGTTTGTGGTTTTGCCCTAGATTTGTAATCCTTCCGACATCTGTTCGCTATCTGCTCCTCATATGCATGCCAAGTATTTGTCTTTCGGCTTAGTCTTCCATCTGGTTGGAATAATCACAGTACCGTCTTCCAATCCTCCTTTCCTCTCTCCCCCTCTGCATCTGAAACCTCTTCCAGCTTCTTATGCCTAGCTATGGGATCCTGTGTAGTGATTATACAGGAGTCCTTGGATACACTAGCCTTCTGTTTCTGTTCCTGCCCACTCTATCCTTGCCAGTAATCTCTCTTACATCGCCTCTGGCTACGAAAGTTGAGTCATCCCTGACTGGAATATGAAGAGGAGTATTCCCTATCATACTCAGTAGTGTCAGTCCCAAGCCTCGGAAAGGATATATGGTCACAGCAATCATCTTTGTTATGACATAGCGTCGTTAAACAATAACTAGACAACCAATATCTCAGGCCAAGTACTTATCTTTGCTTAACTCGGCATCCCTCCCACCCCAACTGAAACCTGGTACCTTAAACCGTTCAGAGTCGTCTGTAATGCATCTTTGTTATCTAGGCAACAGTAGCCTTTCCTATACGTTTCACTTCAGTAACAATTTTCGTCTAGATGCCTGTTTTCTTTTTCGCTTTCGTCACTTCGTAAAACTATTTAAATTAATGTTTAATTTTTTAAGGATTGTGTTACAATCTACTTAATTTTATAAAGAATGTGTTACAATCTACTCTTAGCGTTTCTAAGTTTTTCGCTTGTGTCTATATGCAGTTGCTTGAGTTTTATCGGTAACAATGACTGTCTTGTCTATAATAATATCGATTGCTTTTGCTTTTCTATGCTTTCTGTTTCACACACGTTATTTCCTGACTAAGTATAGAGTTTCCCTTTCATAAGCCCTTCTTTCGCTTTCGTTTTCTGAGATGTCCAACAACAAAATATAGCGATCCTAGAGCAGAGTTCTCCAAAGTTTTCCAGCGGGGGGCCACATTGCTGACTTTCTAAAGCTCCAAGGGCCAAAACTCCGAAGAAAAAAATTTCTCTGTGCGCAGCTGTCTAGTGAATTGTGAGTAATGCGATGAATGCTTGGATTCATAATGTCTCCGAATATTGTACTCTTTAAGCACTGCAATGGTGTCATTGAATATCAGGCACAGTGCCTGACAAACAGCGACATGGATTTTGGCAATATGCATGCATGTCAGAGTACAGCGGCGTTAACATTTTCAATTTTCCCAATTTAGTTTGTTTCTTCAAGGAGAGTTCCGCGGGCCAGATTAAAGGCCTTGGCGGGCCGGATGTGGCCCGCGGGCCGTACTTTGGAGACCCCTGTCCTAGAGGGGTGCAGCATGTCTTTCCCACTTGTGGCAAAACTCAGATATTGCTGCTGTAGGATGCTGCACAGTTGGTGTGAAGGCAATCCAGATCCGGGTGAAAACAGTTCCGTTAAGTACTGTAAGAGGTTAACGTGTTTCAGGACTCAGGATTTTATTCTACAAATGGCACAATTCAATGGATAACATTGTCTGACGTTTGATTCCTAAAATGGGTTTGTACTAATTACGACTGCATCAGTAGATTCAGTACAGACTGCTTCAGATGTTACATTTGGCTTTAACGAACAGACAACGTTGTAGCTCAGATCTACAATTCAGTCGATATTGTATTGTATTGTATTGTATTTGATAATTTATAAAGCGCTTCTAATAGCATAAGCCTTTCAGAAGCGCTCCCAGTGCGAGGTACTCCGAGGAAAAAGGAAGGTTTTAAGGTGAGAGAAAGAGGTAGAGATGCTACTAGAGAGGATTGTAGAGCGTAGAGAAGGAGGAAGTCGAATCCATTGAGAGGAACCTATGCACACAAAGGACCTGGGTATAGAGTGACACCTTCTGTCTCTTGTCTCTCTGGCAACTGTGTAGCAGATTTTTTTATGAGGATCGTGGCCGACTTCTGTTCCGGTTGTCTGCTACCCGAATGCAGAAGTCTGAGATGTAGTCTGGCATCGAGTCATTCAATCAAAGCCTTGACAAACAGTGCAACATCAAGTTTCGTACAGCAATGCTAACAGTATAGTACATAGTACATAGTAAATCACTTAACCTAGGTCGGCGTGTAGCACCTTCAAGAGCTTCTCTAAATGCGCTATATAAATTCCAGCGACGTACTTTTACATATTTTCATCCACCAGAATCATTGTACTGTATAAGGCAAGATACATGTAAGATCAATATAAGATACTTGGGGCGCGGTGGTGTAGGGGTATGTTCGGTGCCTTGCAGCCGGAGGGTTTTGGGTTCGAGTCCACCTCAAGCCGTCGCATAGGGACCCTGGGCAAGTCCTTCACTCGCAATTGCTCATGCGCTCCGGCGTGAAACTCCGATTCAGTGTTCGCGCTGTAGTCGGGAGCGCCTCTGAGTAGAAATCTTGAAGGGCGCTATAACAAGTGCTCATACATACATACATACATACATACATACCTTCATACATACATACATACATACATACATACATACATACATACATACATACATACATACATACATACATACATACATACATACATACATACATACATACATACATACATACATACATACATACATACATACCTTCATACATACATACATACATACATACATACATACATACATACATACATACATACATACATACATACATACATACATACATACATACATACATACATACATACATACATACATACATACCTTCATACATACATACATACATACATACATACATACATACATACATACATACATACATACATACATACATACATACATACATACATACATACATACATGTAAGATCAATGTCCACGGGTCAGGCTGTAAGTATCGAATAAGTGCGCATTTATTAAGAGCTACTAACTCATGACTAACATTGACTATAGTATAAACCATTGGCGCTGGGCAATTTTGAGTTCAGGGCTTGTTCAAGTAGCTAGGCCTACAAAGTACACAGTAACCAGAACCAGTGTTCTCGACGTTACAAGGCAGTCACCTTGTTCCAGTCAAACAACACCGCTTTTCTTCACACACCTTTAAAACGTATTCAATCGACGCTATATGTCAAATAGTAATTTGCTTCAGGGCAGTAAATTAGTAGTTAACAAGTAAATCTGTAATATGCCAAAACTAATCTTTGTCGGCGGCAACGGCCTATGTTGTCATAAGCTGCCGTTAAACTGAGGATCCATCCATTCAGGGCAGTAAATGTGCCAAACAAAATTCTGTCGACGGCAACGGCCTATGTTGTCATACGCTGTCGTTAAACTGTGGATCCATTCAGAGCAGAAGAACTCCGCCACTGATCGTACTTTGTCAGTGCCAGTCCCAAGCCTGGACGAAGGAGGAGGGCGACGTTAATGATCTTTGTAATCACACAGTGTCGTTAACTGAAACTACCACTACTTCAGGGCAGAAATTTGGTTCGAGATTTCTGCCCCACCTGCACCCTCTAGCCAACTCAGCTATAATGAGTACACTAACCGTACACTGTCGGTGGGAAGATGAGACGGCGAGAGAGAAGACTGGCCATCCACCCTCATATGCCGAGGCTAAGAAAATGAAGTCGCTAACACTTCATACCCATGGCTGCCTCTCAGGCTAGCTCAAGAGACTGCTCTTTTTCTTTTATTTTCATCAACCGCGTTTAATCGCCAGCAAAACCGCGCACTGCCTTACTTGAGTGGTGTCAGTCCAAAGCCTGGATAAAAGAGGAGGGTGACACTAATCATCTTTATTATGATGGGGCGTCGTTGGTCAGAAGCTCCCCATCTAAATTGCCAGCTGTAACAAATACATTTACTAACTTTAAATTCTTAGGTAAAGAAAGATCGACGTCAACGTCCTTGGAAGCCGTTTGTTGTTGGTATACACCAGATATACTACACCGTAATACACGTTGCTGTCTTTAGAAACCTTTAAAACCATTCAATCAAACCTATATAATCTGATCATCAGTTATGCTCAACGGCTGTCTGTTGGCTCTATTGCTCTTGGATAACGTAATGTAAAGTCGACTTCAGCAATCAATCAATCGATCGATCGATCGATCGATCGATCGATCGATCGATCGATCGATCGATCGATCGATCAATCAATCAATCAATCAATCAATCAATCAATCAATCAATCAATCAATCAATCAATCAATCAATCAATCAATCAATCAATCAATCAATCAATCAATCAATCAATATTAGAAACTTGATATAGCGCCACTTCAAAATATCTACTCAAAGGCGCTCCCGAGTCCCGACCCAAACACGGCAGCAAAGACTAGCTTTCAGAGTGGCATAAACTATAGCCATTATGTCGGAAATCAGGGAGCTAAACGTAAGCTTCAGCAGCCACTTTTACAGACCATCGTTCTTTATAAGGTAACCGTAAGGCAATGACCTCTGCATAATAAATCTAATATTAAGGCGAAGTCAGTTTTTCTGTCCTTCCGTGACACAGCTAAAGGCTCCGAAACGTAATGGCCTAGCGTTATGGAAATTGTACAAAACCTTTTTAAAAGCAGGCGTAGTTTAACCAATGAGATATATTTTATTAACGCTAGAGGGAACATGACGCATATTCCCTTCGCTAATTTTGGAAGCCACAACCATAGATATAATAACACCTTAAAGAGAGTTCCGCAGTTAATGGAAATTGAAATGACGCGTTTTGATTGGTTGAAATTCATGGACGCAGTCAAGCTTAAGCGAGACTTTGATTTCTTTTCGAAGCTTACGCCTTAAAAAATTCAAAAGACACAAAATAACAACTTATCCATTAAATAATATTCCAGCTGCCACGTTTTCGGGCTTTAATAAGTTGCTACATCCACACACTACACCAAAGATTTTAACAGGGAGGCAATTTAGCCAGCACTCATTAACATAACTGGTGACGTGTCCACGCATTTCACGTCGATGATGACGTCGGTTTATATTATACGTCTCAACGACCTTAGATACGTCTCTATGCCTAGCTTAAGGGTCACAGCCTCACCATAGATGGTAGATGCGGGGCTCTAGTGATATATTTATATATTATACATCTCTATGAGTTTAACGCGACTATTTCAGCTCGCAGACGTCGCAGTTTACTTTAAATGTCGATATATGGACATTTTAAATTTCTACCATAAGGTCCTATCCCCTACCTCAATACCGACGGCCATTTCTCTGACGTCACATGCAAATGACGTCACATGCAAATCAGGAGCTTTTGTCAAATAACACGACTTCGCCTCGAAAAATTTCGAGCGATAATGGAACATTGCCGAGCTCAACGAGGTAATAGAACAACGGCCGAACTTCGTCTATTATATTTAGCCCGGGGAACAAATAATACGCCTATAATAGAAAATAGGTTATAGAAAAACGGTCGAGCTTAGTCTATTATAATTATTTAGCCCGGGGAACAAATAATACGCCTATATAAGGTAGAGATAACCCGTGGGGGTCCCGTGCAGTACACGGGCAAAGCAACTATACTTTCACCTCTAAATATCGTTTCCGTTCAGATATATGGACATGTTCTTAAATATTTGAAGCCCATCGTCAAAATATAGTAAGTAAGTAAGTAAGTAGCCTTTATTTGCAGCCGTTACAAATTACAAATTAGTCGACCACTAATCATCAATTAACTGGGTTTGAAGGGCGAACGTAATTCAGTCTCCTCAGTTAGCAACTCTTAGGCTATCAATTATAACCTCGCTGTTAAACTGTTTACCCCGTACTCTACCAGATGTAGGCTACTTATCCATTTCCTCAAATGATCTGTAGACTGCGATCAGTTGCTGCTGCCAATTCAGCTAAGAAGAGTACACTGACCGTAAGCTGTCTGTGGGAAGATGAGACAGAGGATTGGTCACCCGCCCTTATATACAGAGGCTAAGAAAATGAAGTCGCTAATACTTCATATCCATGGCTGCCTCATGGCTAGCTTAAAGGACTTTTCTCCCCTCTCCTTTAAGTTGCTTCTTAATATTGCCAACTAGCCGCAAATCCCCTAACGTTTTCAGAGCCGTGTGCCCTAACGGTTCTCCGTGCTCCACACCTGACATCGTTACCTGCAGCCGATATGAGGTACGCCAATACTAGAAGTATCATAGTATGTCGGCGTGAGATAGCCTACACCTGAATTGGGTTTGCCGTTTTAAGGCCCTATACATGCCGAACTGTTTTGTATGCCGTGATGAAGCATGCCAATATGAGATGAGCCAAAATGAAGAGTAGGCCTACACCAATATGTATGTATGTATGTATGTATGTATGTATGAGCACTTGTTATAGCGCCCCTTCAAGATTTCTACTCAGAGGCGCTCTCGACTGCAGCGCGGACACTGAATCGGAGATTCACGCCGAAGCGCATGAGCAATTGCGAGTGAAGGACTTGTCCAGGGTCCATACGCGGCGGCTTGAGGTGGATTCGAACCCGCAACCCTCCGGCTGCAAGGCGCCGAACATACCCCTACACCACCGCGCCCCACAAAAAGAAATAAGAAAAATGTGTCGAAACAAGAGGCTTGTCGATCGGAGATATGAATTGTTGTTACATCGCTGATGAAACGGTTGAATCACCCTGATACCTGCTGACTTGTTTTGACTAAGCACCGATAAGCATATATATATATACATATCGCATCTTTTATATGGCGCTGATAAATTTCGGCGGTCCACATTGCATTATATTACTCTGCATTACATTACTGGCCAAACTAGATCTTGAAAAGGGTGTACTGAATTTGACTGATGGTTTTATAGACCTGATAATATGTTACATGTAACTTGGTTTTGGGGAGCCATCGGTTGATGCCTTGTGCGATAGAATTTATCAGTCACAATAATTACGATTAGTTTTCCAGCATTTTATTTGATTAAACGTCGACGTAGCTTTTGCATGGCGTTAAGTGTTAAAGAAAAGTTTACCTCTGCGTTAGAATGCACCTGAATTAGAATAAGAAGAGCAGTTCTTTAAGCAAGCCCTCAGGCTGCTATAGGTTTGAATTGTTAGCGACTTCAGTTTCTTAGCCTCGGCATATGAGGACGGATGCCCAGTCCTCTCCCTCGCCGTCCAACCTTTCTGACAACAGGATGCGGTCTGTGTACTCATTATAGCTAGCTGATTTGCCTAATGGGCGCAGGCGGAGCAGGAATCTCGAACCAAATTTCTGCCCGGGCGGGGATTTGAACCTCCGACCTCTCGATTGACAGTCTAGCATGCTAACCACTGCACTATCGAGCACCTCCATATATTTCTCTCATCCAGCATGACCCCGTTTTATCCAATCACAGCCGGCGACGTTGATCGACGTTGCGTATCTAGGTCAAGTCACTCCCACTGCGTCTGTGCTCAGCAGCGGGATTGGAAAGTCGTCAAAATGCCATCACTCACTCGGAAACAGGTCAAAGGTTGGGTCAGAGATTTTAGCAAAGGTCGTGAACCTTTTAATATCAAATGGCCGTACGCTATTGACAGTCTTAACGGACGCCGTGCGGTTGGCAATGTATCGTCTTCCGCGAGTATGGAACGCCGAAGTTTATTAACGAGATATCGATAAACAGATACTTAACGAAAACGTTCGGGTTGTTACGTAGCGTGTGCTGAGATGAAAGGAGGATTTATGGGGATTTTATGGACACGTTTAAACGGATGAACGAACTGACGTCATAATTGCCTACCTATGGGCCACAGTGGTCCATTCGGTAGAGCGTTTCGTCTGCATTTCAACAATTGCGGGTTCGAATTTGCTAAACGGACTTTGTGTAATAACGCAAGGAAGTTGTTCATGCACATTTGTCTGTTATAATAATGTAATGCCCACTAAGGGGAGCAGTGGACTTGACAAATGACCGAGGACAATGAAGATCATTTATTCGTACCCATCGCCGCCAAATGGGTGGCGTCAGGAACTCATGATGATGATGATGAATGTAATGTAATGTATTCTATTATAATTTGGTAACGGTTTAAGCTTGGAAGTATACGTCCTATTTTGCGATGCTCGAAGTCCTCGTGTCTAGTAACTTGGGAAAGGAAGTTCTCGCTCTTCAATATGAATCGCGTCCCAGTAGGCGTATACCCAATGATCGTTTCATGGTAGTCTCGACTCTTGCAGTCGGCCTTGCTCCCTTATTTAAGTCTTACTTCTCCCTATGTCCGGGGGACTACATACGTCTTGTACTTTTTCACCCATATTTGAAAGCTTTTCTTTGGTAGGGGGCTGGGCTGCGAACGCTTCTTAGAAGATGTGTGGTCAGTTAGATCAATTAAGGAGTGAATGAATTGGAGAATTAATGAATGAACGAATAAATTAACGAACGAACGAACGAATCAGTGAATTAATGAATTGATGAATAAGTGAATGAATGATCTAATCAATGGATGAATTAATTAACGTGCGAACAATTGTTAATAAAAGAATGAATGAATGCATCCATGAATCAATGATGAATAAACTAACGAACGAATGAATGAAACATTGAGCCACAGTAATATTAAGCATATATTTAGGAGACGCCATGCACTTTGTTTTAGTTTTTTTAATTGTTGCAATTGTTGCACGGAGCAGTTAATGCGAGCAATGGTCATCATCACACTTTGGGTTGCTTCTTCTTCTTCTTCACGTTCTCTGCCCTCAGGCAGGTTCATATGTCCAACGACGCCATTTTTCTCTGTTCTCTGCTTCTCTTTTCAGTCCGCTGTATCCCTCCTCTGCCAACATCCAGTCCAGTAGCATTGTTCTTGGCCTACCTCTCATCTTTTTCCCCTCCATTCTTCCCTCAATGATGTCTCTTAGTAGGGTGTCGCTCCTTAAGATGTGTCCTATCCATTTCTTCTGCCGCTCCCGTATAGTGCCTATCAGTGATCTTCTTTCTTCCACCAGCTGTAAGATTTCCTCATTCGTTCTTCGCTCCACCCAGCTGATTTTCTCCATTCTGCGCCATATCCACATCTCAAAGGCCTCCAGTCGTTTTATGTCTTCTTGCCTCATTGTCCATGTCTCAGAGCCGTATAGGACAACACTCCACACTAGTGTCTTTACCATTCTCTTCTTCAGCTTCCTGTTTAGACCGCCTCTGAGGAGCTCCCCTCTTTTGTAGAATGCATCTTTTCCCATAGCTATTCTTCTTTTCACTTCCACATGGCACCTTGCATCCTCTGTAACCACACTTCCCAGATAGCAGAACTTCTTCACCTGTTCTATTTCTTCCCCATTTAATGTGATGTTTATTGTTTCTTCCCCTCTCTTACTTATCTTCATGACCTTTGTTTTCTTTATGTTTATTTTCATGTCATAGTCCATTGATATGCTGTTTAAGCGGTCCATCATTAGTTGTAGACCTTCCTGACTGCCTGCCATCATCGCTTGATCGTCTGCAAATCTCAATGCTTTCACCATTTTCCCACCCACTTTTACCCCCTCTTCCATTTCCTCCAACGTTTCTCTAACAATTTCTTCTATGTAGATGTTGAATAGAATTGGTGATAGTGGGCATCCTTGCCTCACTCCTCTTCCTATTTTCCGGGTTCTGAGTATTCTCCATCGATTCTTATCTTTACTCTTTGTCCCATGTATAGATTGCCTATCAGTCTTCTTTCTCTCCAGTCCATTGGGTTGCACTGCGCATTAATTGTTCCATAGAACGTCCAACAATCGTCCGTAATTGTACGAGATGACAACTGCAGATTACAGGTTCAGCAACCACTTCTCATTACATATCATTACCATTTTGATGACTTGTCCCAGCGCAGTTTCGCTGCACCATCTTCAGTGTCATTTTCGTTACGAAGCTAACCAGCCATATCGATTATCAGGGTACGGTAGACGCTTGGGGAACATTAGCCTAATGATTCGACCGTCTGCATGATTGTAGCGCGGAGAGTATAGGCCTACGGGTTCGAGCCTCCGCCCACGGATACTTCCTGTGCATATTGGAACCTTGATGCCCGCACTGTCGTATAGTGTCAGTCCCAATGCAGGATAAAAGAGGAGGGAGACGATATAGTTATCTTTGTTATGACAAAGCGTCGTTAGCCATCAATTAACTTACCATCCAGACCCATCTTCAGGTGAAGTTGATTAGCGTCATCCTTTCTCAGTGTGCAGTTCTGAACTTTGGAAGGAGTGCAATATTAGATGCAGTTGTATTGTTTTTTTTATAATGTAAATTGAAGAAGTTCAAGATAAAGCATTTGTTTATACGCTATTGTGGGAACCTCAAAAGCCTGATCCCAGTGCATGACAAGAGATTTTTTACGCAGTCGCAAGCAATAGGCATTTTTTTTACCACAACACAATCTTACGATATAAAAACATTTAAACGTTCAAACTGAGCGTTACTTTTAACCGATTTCTAAGAGGCGAAAGATCGAGTGAGCATTATATGTGGCGGGATGTACAAAGGATGATCGCCAATCCTATAGCACATCTGGACACAGCATTGTCTGAATGCTCTGCCTTTCCAAGCAGGACGAAGGTATACGGGCGGTGAATTTGTGAGCCATGCATGCAAATCACTTAAAATATATTGTATTGTATTGTACTGTATTGCAGGCTGTCTGTTCTGTTAGTAGTTAAGATTTATGTCTTCTGTCATTTGTGTTCTTGTGAATTGTTTCAATTGCATAACTGAACACTGTAACCGGTTGCGGTTTGTCAACCGGATTGTTTCAATAAAGAATATTATTATTATTATTATTATTATCATTATTATTATTATTTTTATTATTATTATTATTATCATTATTATTATTATTATTATTATTATTATTATTATTATACGAAAAGTGCATGTAGAACTGGTTTGGATCATAATTATAGACCTTTATACGTGAGTATCGTATGTATACTGCGTATCGTTCCATGTCATAACCATGCACTGAATGGGTCAAATTATCGAAACAAAACTGAACAAGCCTAGCAATTGAGAAAAGAAACCAGACAACCAAACCCCTTTGAGATTTAGGGCACGCCCGGGAATTTCCATATTTTAGCATAATCTGTATGGTGATAATGTAAATGAGGAAATAACATTACTTGGACTAACCCTAAGGGGAGCAATAATCTCGACAAACGACCGAGGACAATCATGGAGATCATTTTTTCGTACCCATCGCCGCCAAATGGCTCGTGTCAGATGATGATGATAATGTAAACCTGGATTCGAGTCGTATGCCTTGAAGCCTCGGCGGCATGTACAGTTGTACACTGTACAGCTGTAGGTCCCGCATACGGAACGCTGAACGGAGTAATGACTCCGTGGCTGACCCTCATTATGTCTGCTGCTAATTGAAGTAGCAGAGACTTCTAATTGTACAGACCAGCATGGAGAGGGTTTCCATGAGTCTGCCTTTCCAACAATCGATGAGTCATGATTGGTGGGCCCACAAGGTCACGGAGTGACGTCCACGAGTATCTTTATATGGTACGCTTTGTTGCCACACAGCAGTGTTTAATCTAGTCCCCTTGCTGTCGGGGGGAATTGAGGGTTCGGGGGGGGGTATCCAGCTTATTATAAAAGTTGACGACCGGAGGTGGGGGTAGTGACGAGTGTTACCAACAACAAGAGTTCTAAAATTTTTCCAGGAATTTTCGAGGGGGTAGTAACGAGAGTTTTCCAAGGATTTTCGAGGGGGTAGTAACGAGAGTTTTCCAAGACAATATTCTACAAAATACATGTGTTTAGTTTTTCTTCAGGCAAAAAATGTCATCTCTTTAATTTTTCTGGGGGGAGGGGAACTCGATCCTGGGGGGGGGAACTTTACCCCCCCCAGAGACGTCTAGATTAAACACTGGCCACACAGTTCGTGTTCCTAGTCCTACAAATTTCTGAATATTTAGAGCCTTTGAAGTGTTGATTAAACGCTTCATAAGATCAAAATACAAACGTTTGAATAGGAGTTCAGTATTCTAAATCGTCGTTTGATCAACTTTAACTTTTGCTTTACTTAGATCTATTCTTAGTCCGATTTCATGTCTCTATTGTAGGCCTACATATGTGGCTATGTGTGTGTGTGTGTGTGTGTGTGTGTGTGTGTGTGTGTGTGTGTGTGTGTGTGTGTGTGTATATATGTATCGTATTCTATCTAAGAATTTGTAAAGCGCCTCTTACAGTACTATCTATTCAGAGGCGCTCTCAGCGTGACTGCAGCCCCGAGGAAATAAGAAAGTCTTCAAGCAGCGAAGGGATGAGGGTTGGACCCCGACTAAAATCTCATTACGGGTTGAGGGGGAGGCCATTCCACAAAGAAGTATGTATATAATGTGTTTGTATGCATGTGTGTTTGTATGTATGTATGCATGACTCTTGCTATGACATTTTTTGACCACCTCTCAAAAATCCTGCGCACATATCGATATCCAAGTGACCTATATAAAACTGAAAGATGACATATGCGGCTATACAATGCTTCGTGCAAACGTATCTAAAGCTGAATTCACTTTGTCTGCATGACGGTTCTTAATATGAAACCGAACATATTCTGCGCTTGTCGAAACTGCCATTCCCAAAATGATCCGCCAACAGTTGACGTGGCAGGTACGCGCGAGAACAGAAACAGTTGAAAACATTTCGCATGGGTACATTGACAGACGGTATTGTGTTTCATCCAGTGTTCTTCCAACGCATAGCGTTGGACTCGCAGCGCTTTTGTGAGGTACTCTAAAGACGTTGCCCGCTCGATACATAGGTAGGCCTACATACAGAAATGCATACCATATCCCATGACTTTGTAACCCAGTGGTTTAGATCGTTTACCAAGTCTGCTCATTTTGAATAGTTGCTTAGCTATTTGTGGTCCCATTATGCGTAAGGACCTGGCTAGCCCGACAAATTGTAAAGAGTACATAGGCTACAATGGGATAGTCATTGCGCTTCTGAGGGAAAGATATGCAACCGAGGTAGCCATGACGCAAAGAGCATAGTGAATGTCGATTGTCGATGTTAACGTTTTCTATAGCGACTATAATGGCCTCAACGCTGCTCATTCTCAGTTAATTAAACAAGTGACATCCGACACCCCGCTGCCTGTTTGAATGGGTGCTATACAAAAAAGGTCCCCTTGTACGGTCCGTACTACCCCGAGATTCAAATCTCTCAAATAAAGCCATCTAGTGACCAAATCGTACACACGGAGTTTTATCCTTGAATCCGTACCTACACCACTTTGCGGGAGATATTGCAGGAACGGCTACTATGTTGATACACTGAATAAATGTACATGAATTATGCAAATGAACGCCGATTAGTAAAAGATGCATATAATTAGTTTCTGACAAGAACAGTTTCAAGTCTGCATTTTTGATGAAAATATATAAATACGACAAGACAAACCAATCTAAAAAAAGACTAAATCTAACAGTGCGAAACGATACACAACAAACGTTTAAAATCATCGCATTGTAACGTCATTCAGAGTAACAGTTTTATTCACATACCGCAGTTTCCATTTGAAGTTGCGCCATATAAATTTACGATTACAATTACAGGAAATCTATCACGCGCCACCTGTCGACGTTAGTCTTCAGAGGCATGATCCTGGGTTCAAAGTTCATTCAACACTTGAACAACATCAATTTTGCTTGCAGTATAGGCTACATGGCTAAACAAGGAATACAAGATTCACTGGAAGTCGAACCCTGATATTGCAATGAAAGATGGTCGTTTTTCTAATATGGCACTCGATATAATATCAAAGATCTTACAGTACACTAAGATATGACACTCGAATGCTTCCTAACTCAAAGGCTGTTAGAGCACACTGGCCGCATGACCTTTGGTCATTTTTACTTCATAGCAATTTCTGTCTTTATAAAAGGTTGGGATCAATATCAAAGATGGCAAAATGAAGATACTATGTTTTTCAACATTATCAATATTAAGTGTCTCATAATTTTCAATATTACGAAGGAGTTGTGGGCCCAGTCCACTGTGACTAGGAAGCACTATTTAACACGTTGGCCGCTAGGGACGTGTTAACACGTCCCTTATTTCATACATTTACATAGGATGTTCAGCGGTCAAAGTGTTTTTAAACTTGAAGGGGTCAAACCGGTCAAATGAACGTGGCTGCATAATCTAATTCTGACCTTTCCCATACCATCTGCTATAGGTGGCACGACACGTTCGCGTTGTTGACCATCACACACGCTAGTTACTTGGCAATCGGAATCTCCAAATATCTAAAGTGGAACTCTAAAGCTAAACGCAGGGGGCCACATTTAATCACGAGCTGCTTCGTATCAGAGAGGATTGTCCAGAGAATGATGTCCAGTGGAGGTCCGAGTCCGGTTGCCAAAGAGACAAAGGAGGAGGCAGAATGGCAGCTAAGGTGGCCAAAACTAGGAACTGGGATATCTTCGTATACTTATCACATCTTGTGTCATATCTTAGTGTACTCTAAGATATACTTGATACCAGTGTGATTCTCCTTACAGATTTTATTTTAGTTATAGTTACAGTTATAGTTAATGGTTTTTATTTTAGTTATAGTTATAGTTATAGTTAGTATTATTTTTAGTTATAGTTATAGTTATAGTTAATGGATTTTTATTTTAGTTAATTTTAGTTACTACTTAGTTACAATAATTAAGGCTATAAGCAAAATTGTGCATATTAACACGCTGTTCACAATTTGCTCAGAGCTTTGAAAGCCTTTGAAGCATGGGTGCATTCAGCTTCATGAATACACGAGTTTCTAAAGTAACTGACAAATTGCGCAATAAAAATATCGCATTTTTTGCTCTCATTTATGTCGAATCGTCCATATTGCACTTCCTATTTTTATTTTTTGTATTAACGAAAATAAAGATGAATTTTCGTTAGTGTTATTTTCGTTATAGTTATAGTTATAGTTAATGATATTTTTAGTTATAGTTATAGTTATCGTTAACGAAGTCAATTTATTTTCGTTAACGAACATTTTCGTTATCGTTATCGTTAACGAGAATCACACTGCTTGATACTACAATTCACAGACTGTATCTATACACTGGGTTGATAATTTTTATTATACTCGATCCCTGAATAAAGGTTATTCTCACAGTTCTCGCAGCCAATCAGAATCATCTGTCCCAAATAAATAAATAGGTCACACAGTAAAAGTAAATAAAAACGAAATTTAACGCCTTCAAGCAATGCTGCATAAAACATACACACATACAGACACACGCACAGACACAGGGAATCACAAGCATACACACGCTAGGCAGTAATTTGCCGATATAAAAGGCATTGTGTGCGACAGATTTTGCAACTACACAAAAAGCACATAG
Organism: Aporrectodea caliginosa; assembly: GCA_020284085.1. Lineage (NCBI taxonomy): Eukaryota > Metazoa > Annelida > Clitellata > Crassiclitellata > Lumbricidae > Aporrectodea > Aporrectodea caliginosa. The sequence goes on from JACEVL010006403.1 coordinate 121,728, forward strand.
AGTATGCATAAAGTTTCGAAGGCTTTCGACATTGATTGTCCATAAATTTGGTACTTTTTGATTAATAACACAGCTACGCTAAGCTGTACGTGACTTACAACTAGACTACCGATTGTCTTTTACCCATTTCGACTTACAGGTCTTACAATAAAACTAATGTCTAGCAGAATCCGCTACAAATGTGAACAGAACGCTCATACACAGGCGCCTACAGTAATAGCCCATGTTATTGTGAGTGTGTACTGACGAGTCAGGTGTTTGTGACATTCTTGACATGGTTGATATGTGAACAGCAGGTGTGGCAAACGTTCTTAGTAGGTCACGATCTCGTGAGAATGTTTCAACAGTTATTGATACGACCAAACGAGTAGTATTTATTATAAATAATTATCAGATAACAATTCCTCATCAGTTACAAAATTCTTGAAACAATTATTGATAGGAGCAAACGAGTAGTAATTATTATAATATTAGATAGCAATTCCTCATCAGTTACAAAATTCTTGAAACAATTATTGATAGGAGCAAACGAGTAGTAATTATTATAATATTAGATAGCAATTCCTCATCAGTTACAAAATTCTTGAAACAATTATTGATAGGAGCAAACGAGCAGTAATTATTATAATATTAGATAGCAATTCCTCATCAGTTACAAAATTCTTGAAACAATTATTGATAGGAGCAAACGAGTAGTAATTATTATAATATTAGATAGCAATTCCTCATCAGTTACAAAATTCTTGAAACAATTATTGATAGGAGCAAACGAGTAGTAATTATTATAATATTATATAGCAATTCCTCATCAGTTACAAAATTCTTGAAACAATTATTGATAGGAGCAAACGAGTAGTAATTATTATAATATTATATAGCAATTCTTCATCTATTACAAAATTCACCACAATGTGATTAGCAATGTGATTATTTTTCATACATGTAGCGCTACATGAATGAAAAATAATCACATTGCTAATCACATGGATGGCCCTGAGCAAAGGTCCATGAAGGATTTCCTCAAATTCAGTGGGCAATAGCCTACCACTCGAACCTCACACTCTGCATCACAATGTGACCGCTCCATCCACTCGTCTATCGTTCAATATGATCGTTCTAAACACAAAACTGTCTCCTTTTAGAAATACTACATTAAACAGCATTGCAGTACTTTCAATATTAAGCGCAAAACAATCCCTGATTTGTTTCATAAGAAAGTACATTCAGTCACAAGCTAACAGACGCCGTTAAAGCCGCGTGTATACTTAAACACTTGACGACAAGACTCTGTCTTTTTACTCGCAGCTCAATCCGTACCGTCAGCCCTTAACTGGGCGGCTAATAAATTACTACAGACGAACACTAACAAAGACAAACGACTTCCTATTGAGCTATAAAAAGATGGCTGCCATCGATTGTTTACAGTAACTGCATTTCCGCTGTCCGCCCGAATGCAACGAGCATGAAATCATCCTGTTTCGTTGCCCGGGATACTGTTTCCAAGGCAACGCTAGCGTCTCTCGCAGGAAACCGTTACTACACAGCGTCGTCGCTACAGTGATTTAGCTTTCCGCTTCGTTAGACCCTTATTATCGCTCGCTATGCACATCAGCATGGTGGTAGAAACAGCGTGGTGGTAAAGTGGTACTGGGAGCCCTGGTGCATAGTTAGAGACATGGTAGAGTGACGCAGTCTTCGTTGTTATGAGAATTTGTTACTGAGATCGTTAGAGGGCGAGTAGGTGGCTGACGTCATCGAACATGGCTGCCGAACAATGACCTCTGACGTCACCTCGGACATGGCGTTGCTAAGCGACGGGCTATGTTCCGGGACGTCATCCCCGACGGTGCTCGACAGACTCGTGGTGCCGTCAAGCGGACTACTATCGTCTGGAGTCCTGGACTTGCTGTTCGGGAGCTTGTTCTCCTTCTTCCACTTCATCCGACGGTTCTGAAACCAGATTTTGATCTGGCGTTCCGTCAGGCAGAGCGCATGCGCGATCTCGATGCGGCGTCTGCGCGTCAGGTATCGGTTGAAGTGGAACTCCTTTTCCAGTTCCAGGATCTGGTGTTTCGTGTAGGCCGTACGAGCTCGCTTGCTGTCCAGGCCAGAGCCGATACCAGATCCACCTGTGGAGATGAAAGAACAGATCACAGTTTATCCACCACGGATCAAAAGTCAACAGCAGAACCCCATGCAGTGTTTAAAACGGAAAGTAATGCCTCGCGCATGGCAGACACCATATGCCGAATCGAACATATCTGTAGAGCTTCTTGGATCTTCTCATATGTGTGTGTGTGTGTGTGTGTGTTAGTGTGTGTGTGTGTGTGTGTGTGTGTGTGTGCGCGCGCGAGCGTGTGTGTGTATACAACATTGCCTACACGCACACACACACACACACACACACACACACACCTACACATACAAACACACATATTTTAGAAGCTCCAAGATGGCTCTACCGAAATGTTCGGTTGCAAGAGTGATCGGATTTATATAGCGCCTCTAATCACCCGTCAAATTATTCCGGACTTGGCCCTCCAGTTAGTATCTCTGGACAATCCCTCTAACGCAGCGCATCGCTCATGAATAAGCTTGTGCCCTGCGCTTATTCTTAGAGTATACATATATAGCACATTACAAATTTCGAGATTGCAAATACGATTGTCTACATTCGTGAAAGAACCGCATACAGTGAGTGAGGACAGAAATGAAGATATCAGTGCACTTTAAAATTAGAACCATGCAGAATGACTTGGGCAAAAGTAAAGATCATTTGTTCATTCATTCATTCCGATAATTTATATAGCGCCCCTTAAAGGAACCTACTCAGAGGCGCAATCCGGCTAGCACACAGAAAGGATAGTATACATATATGATGAAAAGCAGAATGTAGCAAGAGCACTCAGAAGGAAGAAGAGAAGGAGAAACAAAGCGTGAATCACTTCTCCATTCTTCGTAAGAACGACAAAAGTAAGGTTTCGTTAGTTAACATTAATTCCGCAGCGAATGTATAGAAACACTGCGAGAAGCCGTGAAACAGTCAAATGTAAAGCTATTGAGCTAATGATAACGATGACAATGATGGTGGAAATGAAGATGAGGATAACAATGGTGATGAAGATGACGATGATGAAGGTGATGGTAAACATTGGTAACAATGGTGATGAAGATATTTCTAGGCTTGATATTGTCCTGTGGTGCGGAATGATCTGTATAGCTCTATAGTCATCTTTGAACAATATTATTCGTCTCCAAAGAAAAACATTGCTACCGTTAGAATTTCAACACCCTGCGAGGCTGTTGCTCTTGAATAAGCTTTCCGCAGTTCCTGTTTCACTGGTGTATAAATATTTCTGAATAATAATATCTCTGAATATTTATCTAGCATCTCTCATAGGCGCACTGCACCTAATGCATATGAGATACACAGTGCCCAAATAAATCAATTCCAATACTACGAAAGCATTATCATAGTCTCTATGAAAGATATCTATAAAATGCATGTATGAGTATTCAATATTCATATACCGCGCTATTACCGCCTTTTATGATCTATAGAATTCGCTTTACGCCTAATGCCTATGATATACACAGTGCCAATATGTACATAAAATTATTGTATTATATATATATATATATATGTGTGTGTGTGTGTGTGTGTGTGTGTGTGTTTCTATGATTTGCGTCCCTCCGTCTGTCTATCCGTCATGGCTACCGGGGTCTCCTTCACACATACTTCGCTATTTGACCTTTACATGACCTCTGGAGCTTGGCACCCGACCCAGCGACCGAGACCATCTGCGCCTCTTTAAAACCCATCCGCCTCCTCCTATGTTTACGGCACCCGAGCCGGAACTATTCGGCTCACACGGTATACGGCGAAGATAGGGAGGAGGATGGACCGGCTGCTGATGCAGGAAGGGCCCTATCCGCTGCTGCTGCTGCATGCGCCACTGGTTCTCTGCCTCCGCATCCCTCCATCCCTTCCGCGGCTGCTGAGACAGCGGCGTTTATTGATACACTGTATCGGCTTTCAACGCAGCACCTGCACTTTAGAAAGTCTTATCATCGCGAGCAGATAAGACTCTTTCGACAAGTCGAATCATACGATGAGGCGCTGCCCTACACCAACGTTTTGGGCAGAAATGCACGCAGTGACCGAGGAAGACTGGAAACACTGAGAAGGCAGAAGCTGCTGCAGAGAAACTGCAGAAGGAGAAGCGCAGTGATGGAAAAAGATACAGAAGGATACAGTAACAAGACCGGGGAACTGAGATTATGTCGAGACAGTACAGACAGACAAACATGCAGATACAGACAGACTGAGAAAGACATACAAACATGCAGACACAGAGAGAAAGAGAGAAAGACATGAAGTCATCATCATCATCATCATCATCATCATCATCATCATCATCATCATCATCATCATCATCATCATCACCTCCACCATCACCATCATCACATCATCATCATCATCATCATCATTATCATCATCATCATCATCATCATCATCATCATCACCTCCACCATCACCATCATCACATCATCATCATCAGTTCCTGACGCCAGCCCTCTGGCGGCGATGTATACATACGAATAAACGATCTCCAAGTCCAAGTGATACTATTTCCTCATTTATGCTGACTATCCATCGTATAGGCTACACTTGACAGACCAAGACAAAGAATAGCATAGACTCAATGCAGGGTTCGAATCGGACCGGAACGCACCGGAACGGCGTTCCGGTTCTTTTTTTGACGACCGGAACGCCGCTCCGGTTCCTTTCTGAAAAAATCTCATTCATTTTCATAATTTTGTCAAGGAATATTATGAGCTCAGATGAACTTTTGAAAATTGTGAGGCAAACAAGAGCCCAAAATGCACTCCATTTGGTATCAAATGCTCAAAATTGCGTCGGCTTCTGGGGCTCCGCCCCAGACCCCGATGGGCAACTAACGACGCCCCCCATACCCCTATAGTCGTTAGGAGCTTCTTGCCTTCCGCGATCTCTACCCTCTGTAACGTTAATGCCAGTGTAGTACAAGGCTCTGACCTTGGACTTACTGATTTTGTCCTAGCCATTTCTATCCTTAGACCTAAATACAGTGAAAAAACGTCTAACTAAATATGACGACGATAGCTACATGCTGGTCCCTGCTTCCTGCATTGAAACTTGACAGCACTCTTTCTGAACTTGACCATATCTCTAAGTGGGCATACATTAGGAATCTTAAATTAAACCATTCTTAAGACCAGAGAAATGGTTGTCAAACGACCGAGGTCCAAACCTATTGCCCTCCCTTCCCCCATCCCTGGCATCGAGCGGGTCCAGGAGATGGTTATTTTGGGTGTCACCATCTCTGATGGGATTGGCTTTGGGGCACACATTGACAAAATATGCTGCAAAGCCCGACAATCCATGTTCGGCTAAGTGTTTTGGTCGCCCACGGTCACAACGGTCAACGTTCAACGTCTCTTTGACGTTGTTAGGGCTACTACCCTCTCACGGCTACTTTATGCCTCCTCTATTTGGTGGGGATTTGCCACTGTAGGGGAACATAAACGCCTTAACGGTATTCTGAGAAAATTGACCCGTTCAGGCTTCCTTCTTGCCGATTTTCCTAGTTTTGAAAAACACTGTTCTAGAGCTTATTTTACTCTTTTCCGTTCAATTCTCTTAAACCCTTGTCACGTCCAGTTTATTCATATAATAAAGTCACATTTTCACAGATCTAGATGTTTTAGGTACTTTTATATTGAAGTCATCGGTTAAAAATTTGAGGTAAAATTAGAGCCCAAAATGCACTCCATTTGGTATCAAATGCTCAAAATTGCGTTGGCTTCTGGGGCTCCGCCCCAGACCCCGATGGGGGAGCTTACGACGCTCCCCCATACCCCTAGTCGTTAGGGGCTTCTTGCCTTCGGCAATCGCAGCTTCGCGCCTTCGGCGCTCGCAATTCCAGCCCCCCACCCCACTCAGACATTCTAGTAGGTCCCCCCAACTTCCCAGACCCCCTAGTCGCTATGTCTTAGTCAGCGTTCCGGTCCTTTTTCGTTTAGGACTCGAACACTGACTCAATGAGAATTTGTAAAAACGTCAAGGAAAGACTCATCAGTGTACCGCTCCTGATCCAACAAGGAGAACCCACGTTCAAACAGAATAGACTACTTCAAGAAACAGAGAAGGAGATAGGCTGACTGTATACGCAGACAGACATGCATACATTTAGGAACATACTGGTGAGCAGCACGCAGACAGACAATCACACAGACACACAACGGGAGACAGACATACAGAAAGAAAAACACACACCCGGAGTGAAATGAACACAGATATTCACTTTAGCAGGTATACCCCCATCTTTTCAATATTCAAATGATGACGGCCTGGTTTTGGTGCGCCATCGGTTTATGCCTTATGTACTAGACATTGAGGCGGTTTAGACGCTACTAATTAACAGTTACTAATTAACCTACAGGCAGACGAACAAAGCAGATATGACAACAGAACTCAAAGAGTCAAACTCAGACAGAGTCAGACAGACAAAAACATACAGGAGGACAGACAAACAGAAACAACTTCAACGAACAGACAAAGAGCTGGAAAGAGAAGTTTGTGTATAGTCTCGCAGCTGTCTGAACGGAAATGCACCTTCAAACAGTCACCTGGCAAATTATTGTTCCGTATACCTTTCTGCCGCTCATCTGCACCGCTTTTCCAGCAAAAGTTGCCTTCCAGGAAAGGAACCACGGGCGTGTTTTGGAGCAAAGCCTCGTACTTGTGTACGTCCCAATCCATCTGGTATATATACTCCACTTGGTTCTGTAGTAACCCGCTCTGTACCAATCCACTACCTGTTGCTTTTAATTAACTCTGGCATCATTATTCCGAAGTTAGGGAGCATGTGGCGATTCGACAGGTTCTGGAATGAGTTATGTAACTGCGCATTTAAAACTTCCAACTATTGAGCAACAGAGAAATAATAATTAATAATTAGAGAAATAATAATAAGTAGTTTTAGTTTCAGTTTAACGACACTGTGTGATAACAAAGATCATTAGTGTCGCCCTCCTCCTTCATCCAGGCTTGGGACTGACACTGCCAGAGAACGAGCAGTGGCGGAGTTTAATAATAAGTACTTAATATATAAAAACAACATGACAATGACACGACAATAATGACAGATATGACGAGATAGACAAACAGGAAGAGGACGATAGGCACACACACACAAGCAGACAGAGAAGGAGTAAGAAAGAAAGACAATCAATCAGAGAAAGAATGACAAGCAGACATAACTAAAAGCATGCAGGCTGATAGAACATTTATCTTTTGCCTCGAGGTACAAATATGATCCCTTAAAAATACAAAAAAATATGCTGAAACGGATAGAACTCGTCAAGATCCGGCGCAACTGAATGAGATATAGCAGTCTCAGAATGACTTGTATTATTAGTATTAGAATTTTATGCCACAAGGTACATAATTATGTTCTCTCGCTGACTTTAATACTAATTTAAAAAGAGAGAAACGTCTGGAACGGCAACTATTCTTCACGCTCTGGTAGAGAGAAAGTGTTGCGGAAAACCATTGCATTGAAGAGCTGAATTGCTAAGGCCATGCAGGAGTTGGAAAACATATGATGTTTCTCGTATATATCACCAGATTAGTATTATTGTTTGATTGTTATTATTATTAGCAGTAGTATTAGTAGTAATAGTAAAACAAGCTTTCTAAAAATTCCAAGTTAAGGTAACTATTCGGACTTTTTTGCTGAGGTCAAAGAGTTAAGCATAGTAACTACGTACTCCTCATTTAAGTATCGCTTTTCTGAGGCTCGTGGAAGGCACTATGTAGCATCCAGATATACACAATGAACTTACGTTTATTGTATCTCAGGATAGTATCTGATTCTATCATACCTTACTTCGGAAAGAGTATTCATGTGCGCCGTTAGGCTGAGTCTATTCATAGTCAATGCAGTCGTTTGTCTGTTCTTTTTAGAAGGTCTCAAATATGCGCACATGTTATTCGACGGTGGTACAATAGGAAGCTTTCAATGGAATTGGTGCAACAAAACGAGAGCCGACAGGAATATTTTGCTTCCCAATGCACGCATGGACGAACAAATAACAAAGAGAGCTAAAAAAAAACACCAGCCTACTGACTGACATACAGATATGAATTATACAGGCAGGCATATATGCATATAGGACACAGGCCTATGGGAAAACTGACTGGTTAGAACCGTTATAGAGGAATGACTGACCAACTGAATGATTGATCAATTGAATGATTGATCAATTGAATGATTGACCAATTGAATGATTGACCAAAAGAATGACCGACTGACTGACTGCATGACTGACGTACTGACTAACCGAAGATCTAATAATTAGAAGATCTCATAGTTAGAAGACCTAATAATTAGCATAAACAGAAATAGAAAAACAAAGCTTTCAATGCATTTATTACATGGTGGCACTAGAACCTCCTGGGTCATGGTCAAACTTGGTGCACCAGGGCTCTGTCTTAGGTCCTCTCCTCTATTCCTGCCATATTCTCCAAACACTCGTCAACTAGACACCTTTATGATGATGACGTACAGGCGTTCGTTTTTTGGCCCTTCCTCTGTTCATCTTGCTCTTCCTAGTCGCACTGCTGCTCTCTCTCTCTCTAGACTTTCACCTCTGGAGGTCTTCCAACCGGCTCACTGAATCCAACTAAACTCAGCTTCCTAATCTTGATTTCCCCTTCTTGCTGAGAGATTCCCGTCTTTGACCTTCCACTCCAGTGTCCGTGACTTTGACGTAGTCCTCGAAAACAGGCTCACCTTTTCCGGCTGTTCACCTCTACCACTTTGTTCGAATCCTGGATTCATGATGTGACATCGGCGCAATGTCAAACGGTCCTTAATCCCAATGTACATCGTCTTTGATACGAAGAACAGCCCCTTGAGCAAGTATGAGGGTAGCCATCGGTATGAAGTGCTAGCGACTTCATTTTTCTTAGCCTTGGCATATATGAAGGCATGTGGTAAGTCCTCTCCCTCGCCGGCTGATATTCTCACTGACGGTGTACGGATATTGCATTTATCATAGTTGAATTGGTTAGGTGGCACAGGTGGAACTGAATTCTCGAAAAGCAAATTTCTGTCTTGGCGGCGATTTGAACCACCGAGGCCTCGGTTGACAGTCCAGAAAGCTAACCACTAGACTCAGTAGATGCTTACATAAATCCAAACATGAGTACCAACTGTGTCTGACCGTATAAGCCACAGAAATCAGTATGCTATCGTACAACAGATGCTTTAGAGAGAAGAGTTGAAACAAAGTGAGCGCAATGCTCAATCTGCTCGTCATTCAATTGCAGTCAACGTTTCTCCTCCCACTTTGTCGCAGTTTTCAACGCTACCAATGAACCAATCTGTCGACCCTGAGCAGATAAACGCAGGCTGCTGTCACCTACCGGCCGAAAATAATACCCATGTCTGCTGATAATTATACTTAACCACTCCGGCTTTTGTGCACCTATCCCCATTCCCTCATTGTCATCTTCGGCCTCTATATATCTAACTATCTGTCTATCTAACTATCTGTCTATCTATCTTTCTGTTTGTCTATCCGTCCGTCCGTCCGTCCGTCCATCCATTCCATCCACTCAGCTATTCACCCATCCATCCTTCCATCAATCGTCCATCCGTCTGTCTATCTATTCATCCATCCATCCATCCATCCGTCCGTCCGTCCGTCCGTCCGTCCGTCCGTCCGTCCGTCCGTCCGTCCGTCCATCCATCCATCCATCCATCCATCCATCCATCCAGTCTGTCTGTCTGTCTGTCTGTCTGTCTGTCTGTCTATCTATCTATCTATCTATCTATCTATCTATCTATCTATCTAATAAATCTGTCTGTCTGTCTCTGCGTCCGTCCGTGCGTCTGTTTTTATCACACCTCACGTTGAGGTATAGGGTAAGGATCGTCGAGTTTTTATCACACGCCTACATGGATCAGCGTGCGTGTATAAGATCATTAGGCTGAAGTGCATGCCCAACATGGTCCAATAAATTGTAATTATAATCGAAATTGTAATTGCAATTTGTATTTGCAATCGAAATTGTAATTGTAATTTGCAATTGTAAGCCAACATTCATGTATGGTCACTTGAAGAGAAAACTAGGCAGAGGCGCTCTCTGAGCTAGACTATTTGATGTTACATGTAGTTAAGACCTGGATTTTTATCATTTAGGAAAACAATGTACAGAAAACTGGAAGAGTATCCATTTGCGAGCCCCCGCACACACGTGGAGCCAAACGACAAGGTATACGAATTGCATGGCTGGACCTCCTCGATTTGTCTACTGTGCCACTTTAGTGCCTGCCTTTACCAGACATGTGAACTGTGGTGCTCCACATGCCGACCAAGTGACGCCTTGATGAACTGTTGCTGACATGTTATGATATTCGGAGGTTAGCAGCTTTTCCCTGGCTGGCACATACCGTCCATACAACGCCTGTGGTCTCGACTCACCTTGTGTGTGTGTGTGTGTGTGTGTGCTTATGTGTGTAGGTATTATGTATGCATGAGTGCATGATGTGTGTGCATCATGCATCGATGTATGTGTGCATGCATGTATGCATGCTCGTATGTGTGTACATATGTATGTATGTAACTATGTGTGCATTTATGTATGTGGATATGTATGCATGTATAATTATGTATGGATGTAGTAGATCAGTGACTCAGTGTACATGTACGATTAATGTATACTTCAGGGCTTTAATATTAATCTGAAACCGATTTCAGCCACTGAGGAAAACTGGATCCATGTATGGAACAGAGGAAAAGGTATACGGAATATGGATCAGTGGTAAACGAATACATAAAGGAGAGAAGAGACTTGAACAACATCAAAAGCTATGAAACACAGCCTAGACACCCTATAGAGCGCTGCAGAATACATAGCATACATTAACACTAATCGATAGAGTATCGGCCTACGAATCTAGATTATACAGCGTGAAATATAGACCAGGGAATGCAACAGAGACGAAAAGACAACTGGGAATAGCGACGTGTATAGAGAAGAAAAGAGTAGATCAGATCACTAAAGACAGGACAATAGAACAGAGCAGAACAAACGAGAACGAAACCGGAACAGAACAGACAGGAATAGAACAGGATATGTATATGACAGAATAGAACATATTAGAATAGAATAGAATGGAATGGAATAGAACATATTAGAATACAATAGAACATAGTAGAATAGAATAGAATAGAATGGAATAGAACATACTAGAATACACTAGAACATATTAGAATAGAATGGCATGGAATAGAATAGAACATATTAGAATAGAATAGAACATATTAGAATATAGATAGAATAGAATAGAATATATTCATTTTGTCAGAGTTAGAACGGCAGTGGGACCTTGTACTTGGTAGCATCGAGCTGGTCGTAAACGTGCCTGGATACTATCTCCAAGTTCCTCTTCTACCGTATAGCGAGCATACATCCGCGCGTCAGAATCACATCCGAAACTTTGCGCTTAATAAGTTCTTTAATTAAATTAAATAAATTAGAATTACATAACCACTCCTACTGACCTGGGTTCGTATGTACCATTTTCATCCACGGATAGATAACGGGCGTGTTGTTTGGATCGCCCGTTGTCTTTGAGCAGAGGTTCAGGCTGCCCCGATGGGGTGACGGCGAAGGCACGCTGCCCTCGGGACTGCACTCCCCGACGCTGTCTACGTACCCCAGTCCGTTGAGCGGGTGCGAAACGTTCGTGACACAGTGGTTAAGCGATGGCACACTTCTGTAGGAATCGAACTGCTGCTGGTGACCCATGGGGGTCAGTTCCCCACACCCGTAAAAGTCCGAGGGCTGTTGGTGCATCGGAGTGTAGTACCCACCCTGTGGACTATAACCCCCGCCGGAGCCGCCGCACATCGCCGACGGATCGTACCCCGGTCCGGGACGGTGGTGGTAGTAGTCGGGCAGAGAGGGGCCGCTGGCGACGTTCGCCCCGCCGGGGACCATCCCAGCACCGGCGGCGAGGTGCGTCGCGGGGTAGCCGTAGTCGTCGTAGACGGCGTCGGCCACTGGATGATACGGTCCATCGGTCCGACTGAGAGCGGTGGGGCCTCGCAGCATCGAGGAGGAGCTGGTCATGTCCGACTGGCGACGAGAAGAGGCACACGGTGACATCCACGATGATTTATTCCGACTGATCGACGGAGTGAATTATAGCCAGACAGACACAGACACACAGACCCACTCCCTCCCATCCATGCACACTCGAACGCACAGCCATCGACCCAGATTGAGCTCCTCATCGCCGCTTTACTCCTCCTCCCATCGGATACGCCTGGCCTCACAATCCCCTCCGGCCACGTGACGCCCACCACCGGCCAATCATCGTGGCCCTCTACGGCCCACCGATCGCCGTAGATCACCGATTGACAGGTCAGGACCCGCCCACACGGCGATCGGTCCCTTGCCGGGGCCTCCTCGCCCGACCGAGCGACCAGCCGCCGTGACGGGGTGCCACCTCTGCCGCGGCCAGGGCTTGTTTACACGAGCGGACTTTGTGTGGATGATTGATAAGACTGGCTATCGGCGCACATATCTAGTTATACGGCGGCGTTGCTTCGTTCTACGATGGCGCACATGTCTGGTGAGGATAGGGCGACGTTCGTTCCGGTCCAGTGTAATCGCGGCCCTTGATCTGTGACATGGAATCCGTCCAAGACAACAACGACTAACACAACAGTTGGCATCTTAATAAAATCTTCCTGCTGCAGCAACTGCGCCGTCAGATGAACGAACGACAGTTTGTCTGTCTTGTCAGTTGCAGAATGATGACGCTTTGCAGACAGAGATTTCTGATACGGTTAAGCCCAGTGGTTGTCGTGCTGGACTGTCTATCGAGAGGTCGCGGTTTTAAATCCCCGCAAGGTCGGGAAGTTGTGTCGAGGAGACTGGTCTGCTTGAGCCTCTGGCCAACTCGTCTGTGATGATGGCGTTATTTTACACTGTTGGCGAGAAGACTATAGAGGGAGACAGACAGACAGACAGACAGACAGACAGACAGCCAGACAGCCAGACAGCCAGACAGACAGACAGACAAATAGATACTCAAAGAGAGACAAACAGACAGACTCAAAGAGAGACAGACAGACAGACAGACAAATAGATACTCAAAGAGAGACAAACAGACAGACTCAAAGAGAGACAGACAGACAGACAGACAAA
>JACEVL010006403.1:140000-180000 GCA_020284085.1 Aporrectodea caliginosa
TTATTATTATTATTATTATTATTATTATTATTATTATTATTATTATTATTATTATTATTATTATTATTATTATTATTATTATTATTATTATTATTATTATTATTATTATTATTATTATTATTATATTTTTTAATAGTTTCTGATTTGATCATGTTAATGATGCTTTTATTTTCAATTGTTCAATTGTTCTCACGAATTCCAGTCTATTAGAGCGTTGCTGATTTGAGCGGCGCTATACAAATGTTCGATTATTTTACATTACATTTATTTATTCCTCTCTAAAGGCCTAGGTATGTTTAAGATAATTAAATGGTCCAGTGGTTAGTATGCTGGGCTGTCAGCTGAGAGGTCGGGTTTCAAATTCCTCCATTGGGAAGTTTTGTTTTTCGAGATCTCTGTTCCACCTGCGCTCCCTACCCACCAGCTCAGCTATAGTGGGCATACTGACTTACGTTGTCATTGTGAAGATCAGTTGGCGAGGGAGAGGAGTGGCAACCCGATCTCATATGCCGAGGCTAAGAAAAATGAAGTCACACATTGGCTACCTCTAAAGCTACTTTAGAAGAAGAAGAAGAGCACTACCTTAAGCAGCAATGAGAATGAAGCATTTATTTTAGCGACATTTTCTTAGCCTCGGCATATGAGGGCGTGTGGTCAGTCCTCTCCCTCACCGTCTCATCTTCCTACCGACAGTGTATACAGTCAGTGTACTCGCCATAGCTCAGTTAGCTAGGGGCGCAGATGGAGCAGAAATCTATAAACAAACTTCTTTCGTAGTGGGGATTTGAACCCACAACCTCTCAATTGACAGTCCAGCGCTTTACTATCGAGCTCCCCAACAGTCTAGGTTAGCCTACGGGACTGCTAAAACAAGAATGTCATTGAAAGTAATCGAAGGAATTCGGTTTCAAGTAATTGTGTCGCCGCCTAGCGAATGACCAGTAAACATTTTGCATTTTCATACATGGACGAAAATAGGATATGGCCTGCGAATTTATGCATTTTGTAATTATTTCACTGCGGTAAAATTGCGGCGCGTTATTTAAATGAGAATGCAGCTATTAAGTGGATTGATAAAACACACTAATTTCGTATAATCGGTATTTGTTTCATGTGATAAAAGTATAAAAGATGTTCTAAAAATAGTCTTGGTCGAAAATTATGACATTTATGAAGTTCGCCATAATTTACATGTAAGTTATAACTGTAGGCCTAACAATTACGAGCAATTAACAATTTTTAAATTTAATCTTAATCACATTGCTTCAGTCTGGCTGTATTTCTTTTGCTGGTTTATATATGTATGAATATTCATACGACGATTTATTTTACTAAGTATCTTACTAGAATGCGGTTTTATATTAAAACCTTAAAATGCTTTTATTTACATGTAAGCCTATAACCAGTAAACACGCGTGTGCTCGTTATATTAAAAGCATTATAAAGGCCAATTACAATATGCTTTGTATGCACAATATTACTTTGTGAAATATTTAAATTCATTGCAGATTTCATGATCAATATCGCTTGCACCCAGTATTAAAATACCACTTATTACACAGATTAGTTAGCTCTCTAAGTAGCGCTATGTAAATGTTAAATTAAATTACAATTACTACGAAACAACAATCAGATACCACTGAATTACAACGATGATACAATGAGGTATGTATTGAGTACCCGCAGACATACCGAATAACTGTTTACCGTGCATACACCTTCACTGATCATGAATCATGTTATTCTCTTTCAACAGGTAACACTAATCAGGTACATCTTGCATTCCACAGGTATTCCTCTCCGCTCATCAACACATTCCTTTATTCGTTCATTCATTCATTCGTTGTTTCTTTCGTCCTACTTTCCATTCTTCATTCCAGCATTCATCTTCATTCAAACATTCACTCATTTATTCAATATAAATAATACATATATTCACTTATCGCTGAGTGGCACTTTATAAAATCTTCGATTACAATTAGAATCACGATATATATGCATTTATACATCAATGAGCGGAGGTGAATGCAGGCATGCATGAATAAATAAATAAATAAATATATATATATATATATTTATATATATATATATATATGTATTCATGCATGTATTTACTAAATATATTCACTATATACACATAAATAAATATATAAACAATATAGATCTATATGCTATATATAAAAAGTATTGAATGATATTATTTAGATGAATAAACTGGACATGAACAAGTGTTTTATCTACTCTAAAAGCTTTGTGGGTGTATTGCAGTGTGCATATTAATGGCAGTAACATTATTACTTTCTATATAATTTTTCTTATAAATTACAGCATTGTTGATGGATATACCGCGCATACAAACAGCACAGGATATGCATATGACTAAAGAATATATTACACTCCATGTGCATCTATGTGTGCATGTATCTATGTATGTATGTATGTAGGTACATATGTATGCATGTATGTATGTTCGTATGGATATATTTATCTTGCTATTATGAAGCGCCTTTTTAAGACGTCACAAATACGCTGAACATGGCAATTTAACATAGACATCCATACATACATAGATATATGTATTTAAGCAATAGAATTATAGATTTATATGCCTTTGGTGTCTAGGCCAATTATAACGATAACATAATTTGTGCCTGTTATAAACCTATGCAATGCTACGATTAATAGCATTGTATCGGACTATCGTTTAATATAATTATTATGTCCTTGGAAATGGTTATTATTTATAAAAATTAGCCGTTTCAACATGCGCTTTCCTTCATTCTAGCTTCATGTTGGCAGGAAAAACGACGTCTTTTGTAATGTAAGGGGTAATGAATACATATAATTTATTATAAAGACAATAATTTACGTAACGCCTTTTTCTACACCAAGCAGATCATGCGGTCACAAATATACATAATATATATATGAATGCATATGTACACACATAATATAAACACACATATGTCCATTCATACATATGTACATAAATACATATACATGCATACACAGAAATATACATGCATGCAAAGACATCAACACACATACATACTAAAATACATACATGCATACATACACACCATACATAGATGCATGAATGCATACATGCACATACAACCACGGACATCGATGCACCACATATAAATACATGCATATACTTTTATTTATGCATGCATTCATAGTATATGCAGATAATACAATATATAAATATACATGCTTATGTATGCATATATATATATATATATGGACTTTCTTCCTTTCAATTATTCTTCCTATATATGGACTTTCTTCCTTTCAATTATTCTTTCTATATATGGACTTTCTTCCTTTCAATGCATATATATATATATATATATATATATATATATATATATATTGAGCGCCTCTGAGTAGTTATCTTGAAGGGGCGCTGTATAAATTCCATTTATATATATAGGCTTGTATCAACGGAGAGACAGTCATTAATATGACGTCGACCCACCGTCCGGCATTCACGTGGAGGTTATACCGGCAATGTAAAAAGAACACAGATCAGAAAGTGTTGGCGTTAAATAGTTTCTTCATTTAAGTGTTACTGCTAAAACAAATTCCAAACATTTGAGTCTTGTACATCCATGCCAACTTCAGCTGTCCACGGGAATGCGTTGGTTGGTTCAACGTGTGTGCGTGTGCCGGAACTGGTGACTCTTTCAGCTAACTTCTTTTGCTAAGTGATGTAATATATTCGTTTTTATGACATTTAACATCATCTAGGCTAGCGCAGAAAGCTCCTCTGAGTAAATGTCCTGAAGGGGCGCTATATAAATGTTCAATTGCATTACATTACATTGAGTCTTGAACCTGCCTAAGGGCAGCACGCGGAAGAAAAAGAAGATTCGGTGCTACAAGTCAGCGAGGGATTGGTTACCGAAACGCTGCATCGTAATCGGAATTACATTTTGAATCGTACTGGAATGATGATTAGTTCTCTGCCCGAAGGCAGGTCCATTGTTTTTTTGTGCCACCAGGGGATGAGATGAGTGAGGTGGTTTCTCGTTGCCTTCCTCACAGACAATTGTGGGTGAGCTATTTGTCCAGGGTCGATAGGCAGTGGCTTGAGGCAGATTCGTACTCGAATAAATTATTGAATTGCATTCAGTGTAAAATATAAAAATGAGAACACAACACAGTGTTCATATATAATAAACAGTTTTAAACATGCAGCAGCGACAGGAGTATGATTGTAACAAGCGGTGACAATATTATGAAATGTAAATTTTAACATAACATGTAATACGTAATGTAAGATGTTGTTGAAAAGCACCGGTCTGCCGTTAGGCTGGTGAAGCAAATACTGGTCCACAGTATCGGAGAGATTGAGAGGCACTGTTATAACTCAAGCGAATTCAATTTATTTGAGATATGTACATATTTATTAAATTTCAAAACATCGTTTCAACATGCTCTTGTTTTCGAGGAAATTTAATTTTGTCTTTTTTCGATGAAATATGAGTTTTTAGGTATAAACATAATTTCGACATTAAACAGGCATTCTAACGTCATATGCCCGTTATATGGATATATAGAATATTAGTACTTGTGTATGGATGTATGCTTGTGTCCATGTATGTATTTATAAGGACACTTTATTTGGCGCCTATTAAACGTCACGAAGGCTCTAATAAAATAATTAGTTATGATGTATATAAATTTTGTACCAATTTTATACAAAGAACCATTGAAATTGGTATTGAAATTCCACCAATTAAGCTGACAACTGACATCGTCATCATCGACGTAATACATCGTTCGCTGCTGAGGATGTTGTGGAATCGTAATGACAGCATTACATTACTGGAAAACTGGCAATTCATGCGCTCTAACTTTTGCTCATTGAACAAAATTATGCAAAATTAATACTTAAATGTAAGGAATATAATGTATGCATATATGTGCATAGGCACAAGTATACAAGTATACATATTATATATAAAAATCTAGTAATATACACAACTGTAACATATATCTATATGTTACATATATATGTTGCGTATATACATATATATGTTACATATACATATATATATATATATATATATATATATATATATATATATATATATATATATATATAAGTTACATATACATGTCCTACTACATTTTTTCGCTACCTCAAAACTTGTCTTTGCCCTCGAGGACTTTCGCACTGGGAGCGCCTCTTATTGGTGTGCACTGTGAGAGGCGCTTTATAAATTTTTAATACGATACAAAACAATATATTAGATAAAGGGTTCTATTATAACCATTTAAGTATAGATCTGTTATATGAATATGTTGCTGAACAGAGAGAGAGAGAGAGAGAGAGAGAGAGAGAGAGAGAGAGAGAGAGAGAGAGAGAGAGAGAGAGAGAGAGAGAGAGAGAGAGAGAGAGAGAGAGAGAGAGAGAGAGAGAGAGAGAGAGAGAGAGAGAGAGAGAGAGAGAGAGAGAGAGAGAGAGAGAGAGAGAGAGAGAGAGAGAGATTCAGATTGTCAGTTTGCATTAAATTTCCTCGCAACCAATGTCAATTAACTGATTGGTTTCGGGTATTTAAAGAAATTTCGTACTTGTATGCGTTCATTGAAACGTGCAAGATCGAAACCATGACAACAGTCGCTAAGGAAAAAACTTTAACATTTACACCTGACACTCAGAGTGACAAATGCGTTCAACAAGCTATTATTTCCCTATACTGACCCAATCATACAAACTGTAATCTATTACAAATAATTATGCTTACCGTGCATATATCTAAATCTGCATATATATATATATATATTCACAGTCATATTAGTGCATGTAATTTTATGCCTAAGTTTAGTCTACATGGCGGGAATGGATTTAATGGCAGACGACTTACTACAGTTTGATTTTGCACAGGAAACTACGAATGAATGAATGAATGAATGAATATATATATATATATATACACTTTAATATAATGTAACATTTTTCAATAAACTAGATGAAAAGATCCACTAGATATGATAAAATTATATGATGCATAACGCCATGCAAACTTTTAACCTGAATGCATACATACACACAAGTGTCTAAACACATATATATGCGCACATACATGTAGGCATGCATACAAATGTGCATACATGCATACATACAAACATGCATACATACATACTTACAAATTATACCATTTTGAAGGCGCTTGAAAAGCGACATATAAAGGTTTATTACTTTGCGTTACATTTAATTACTTACTCACATACATAGACTCAAGCACGCTTACACACATATACACAGTAACTAAATAACTGCGATTCCATTTACAAAATTTGAGTGAATATTTATATGTGAATTATAGAGACAAAGCGTCCAATCCAACTTTAACCCAAATGCCACAAACAGCGTCAACTGTGCATTGACACAGGGCAGCCATTCGATTGGTTTCCAGGTCCACGGTTATTCGTGCACTTTCCACTTAGAAATTGAAACAGTCTTCGCAGGAAATTCCCGCAAACTCACAACAGATGTCATGCGATATATATGTATATATATATTCGTTTAATAATGTATCACTGGGTTGACACACCGCAACCCATTACAGAAAGTGGTATTGCCAGATAAAAAGAAGAATGGAAATAATTAATAGTTTTTAAATATCTGTTCCAGCAAAGGGCGACTTCGTCAACGTGGCAACATCAAACTCCTAAATAAAATCCTTTGGATATAAAAACTGTTCACGTTTTTACAGCGACGACTCTTTTTAGTTTACATCGAATTGAATAGGGGCCTATGCAATCGATCTATGTTGAGTCAGGTTTAACAAGAAATATAAAATTAAACAGAATATGACAGTTTTATATAGGCTACATATTATATATATATAACCAGTATTATATATATATATTCTGTCATATTTATAAAACATTTTCTTTTGTTGCTTTTTGAGGTCAATAAACGAAGATGAAGGAATAATACGGAGCATATGTATATGTATATTTCTGACAGAATATAGACCACATTAATTTGAATTGTGTTTTTAAAATGTCTTGACAGTGATCAGAAGAAAGCTGATCCATATAGCAAGGGGCGTTATAACTTTGCCCCAGAAAGCGGTGGTGACCTTATTGGTCACCTTTTCTCTATCCTCCCCTCCCCTTCGCTCTTGCCTTTTCCATTTCCACTCCCTCGTCCCTCCCTCTCCTTCCCCTATATACAAATTTCCGCTCTGGAATCTCTCCCGCATTCATTCATTCATTCATTACTAGAATTTATATAGCGCCTCTTCAAGGGAACTACTCAGAGGCATACATGGTATCCATGGGTATACCAAGTTCTGCCTCAAATTTGATAAGACTCCGATCGTCCACGCGATGAGATTTTACTGTACCTCGCACAGAAGTTCGGTAATCTCGGTCTCAGGATCTAATTATTTACAGTTACGAAGTAATTTACAAATGTGTAAATGTCAAATAAGTGTCGATAACCGGTCGCCACAGTGACAATCCAAAGTAATGCCTTCTATGCCAATGCATGCACGCCTACTTTAATTGTACTTTCAGTTGAATTGCTCTATATATAGTAGACTTATCTAAGTTGTTTTTGTTGTGCGTTTTTTATATTAGAATTCATACAATTTGTTACTGCGCGCTTTACTTGTTGCCTTTGCGTTTGTCCTACTTTACTTCGGATTTGATTACTGTCAATTGTGGACGTTTGTCTTGATTTTTAATGAGAGGAAGAAGAGGAACAGTTACTTAAGCTAGCCATGGGTATGAATTTTAGCGACTTCATTTTCTTGCCTCGGCATATGAGGACGAGTGGCCAGTCCTCTCCCTCGCCGTCTCATCTTCTCACCGACAGTGTACGGTCAGTGGACTTATTATAGCTTAGTTGGCAGAAATCTCGAACCAAATTTCTGCTCTGTTGGGGATATGTTTACCCCAGACATCTCGCATGCTAACCAATATACACTATCGAGCGCGTCCTTAAATAAATAAAGCGTTAATAAAAAAAAGTTAAGCGCTGAACGTTATCTTGCCCACATGTATCAAGTCAGAGCGGCTGCCAAGAATTATTCTTGCCCTCTCATTCTTCCTCCTGTTTCTACTCTTTTCTCTCCTCCTCATCCTCTACCCAGTTCTCATCATCATCACCATCATCATCATCATCATCATCATCATCATCATCATCATCATCATCATCATCATCATCATCATCATCATCATCATCATCATCATCATCATCATCATCATTATCATCATCATCATCATCATCGCCATCATCATCATCATCGCCATCATCATCATCATCATCGCCATCATCATCATCATCATCGCCATCATCATCATCATCATCATCATCATCATCATCATCATCATCATCATCATCATCATCATCATCATCATCATCATCATCATCATCATCATCATCATCATCATCATCATCATCATCATCATCATCATCATCATCATCATCACTGTCATCACCGTCATCACCTTCATCACCAATGTCATCGCAATCATCAGTTTAAGTCTTTGATGGCAATGGGTGCGAATGATGATTTGCCATTTCTTGCTATACACGTCCGGCACGATCAATGCATTCTGTCTTTTGGTCTTAGTTTTGTTGAGTGAGAGATAGTCTATTGTTAACGTTCTAATCCAAAACAGGTTTAACTCTCGCCAGGGCAGATGAAATGTTGTGGGATTCTGACCTCAACCCGCCGCGTAGAGACCCTGGGCAAGTCCTTCACTCGCAATTGCTTCATGCGCTTCGGCGTGAAACTCCGATTCAGTGTCCGCGCTGTAGTCGGGAGCGCCTCTGAGTAGAAATCTTGAAGGGGCGCTATAACAAGTGTTCGTACATACATACATACTGCCCTCAAAAGCCAAAACGCAGTAACTCGGAAAACCAATATTTTGCAGAAAGTTGATTTGAAAGTTTATTACAAAAATCTCCGAATTTATCTATTCAATCCAAAAACAATTTACACCATAAAATGTATTAAATTGTGGGTATTTTATTGTTGAAATAAATTTTTTTTAATATTAGTGATTTTCGATCAAAATACTCAAAAATCGTTTGTACTGCGTTTTGGCTTTGCATGAAATTCCCATTTTCATGGGAATTCAACTAGCCAAACACATTACTGCGTTTGGGCTTATCAATTTTATTCAGCGTGAAATGGTAATAAGGATTGCACTTTATAACTTATATTATTATTATTAACTGCCTTTGTTTTAACTTGAACAACTTGAACATCAATTTCAATTTGAACATCAATTAGTAAAAAATTATTGTAAAAAATATTGACTTTAGCTATACAAATTAGACTCTAACTAGATTTTGTCATGGAAATTATAATAGCCATTCACTGTTGCTTTACAGATATTTACAGATAGAATACAATGTTTTCGAAAATAATGTTTGATCAAATTCATTGAAAAAATTGATTTGAAACAAACAATTGAACATTCCACATTTAGAGGTCACTTTAGGTAACTTAACTCCCCAAACTTAAAAGTGAGGTGTATTCAGAAACTCTTGGTACTTTTTCACTTTGAAAATGCATATGTCGTCGAACGTTGACGTGGGTAATCTGTGGTAGAACTAATTTTCTGTTTTTTAAGCTTGTGAGAGCTTTTTTCCGGTTTTCTGACCTTGCGTTTTCGTCCACACTTTTCTAAAGCCAGACTCAAAATTTTGGCAGCTCTCCTGTTAGGCTACAATCTATCCTTTATAATAAAGAACATTGAAGGCTGCAATAAATTTGAGCAAAATATAGTGTAAGACATATTTCAAACATCTTATCTAGTTCAAATGGTATAGGCCTAATTTGAAAATCTCTTCGTAAGAACTTACATACCACAAATCTCTTAGCGAAATATCTCATTCAGTTATTGATAAACAAGCAGGGAATTTAAACCAATGGTTCTTGGAGAAGAGTGCCTTAATGCTCTTTGTATAATTAATAGGGCCTACATGTGAAGTTCGACTTGGATACCTACATTTTAAATTGATCAAGCGATATTGGTGTCTGAATTTATGACTTAAAACAGGGCGTCTGTAACATGCCTACAATTCGACTTAGGCTACTACTTAGAGTAAAATATCTTAAAACTTCATGTAAAAGAAAAACCTAATAATTCAGTAACCATCTGTCCCATCCGTGTATTAGTCAAACCCAAGTAACCGTGATACAAGCATCGTCTAAAAATATAGAAAATATTAATTAACAGACTGTTTTACAATCCGTAATTATAATTCACGACTGCAACAATTAAATACTTTTACAATTAAAAACGCTTTATATAACTTACTTCAGATTAATTCGGATTGATAAATTTGTTTCACGCTCATTAATTGTAAACAAAACCGGAAACAGAATGCCTAAACGATGACTTATTACTAAGCCATAACGCAGCACTGCGTTTTGGCTTGGTATTCGTTTGTAGGAGCAGCAGAATACTGTGGTTATAACGCAGTACTACGTTTTGGCTTGGCATCGAGTGAAAAATATCCGACTTACTGCGTTTTGGCAACACAAAATCTCGGAAACCAGTGATAATACAGCTTCGACAATTTTTTAACACGAAGATAGTTACATCTGAAGTGGAAAAATGTAAAAAGTGAAAAAAAATTTTTTTCGAGTTACTGCGTTTTGGCTTTGGAGGGCAGCATACGTATACATACATACATACATACATACATACATACATACATACATACATACATACATACATACATACATACATACATACATACATACATACATACATACATACATACATACATACATACATACATACATACATACATACATACATACATACATACATACATACATACATACATACATACATACATACATACATACATACATACATACATATATACATACATACATACATACATACATACATACATACTTGTAACCTTTAGCTCATTAGCACTAAAACGAGTACTCTGACCGCACATTGTCCAAGAGAATATCAAAAGGGTTTGAATGGAACTTTCATTCAATCAATCAGTTTATTGAGCACCTGTGAACAAGTGTTTTGCATATATAATGAGCACAGGTGTTCTTTAGGTTGATATATATATAATGTGTATCGATTGTTAAGCGTTTTAGTCTTAGGCCTTAGTTGCGCTGTCGGCTCGTGGGCGCTTGGCCTAAAGTAGCCTAAACTTTGGCTGACGATAGATTGTTTTACACGTGCAGTTAGCGCGCCAAACTTAGAAACTGCTGATGACAGTGAATTTGAACTATACAGTGTAGTACAGTTGTTTTAAGGCAAGAGTTGAGTTTGTTGTTATTAAACTGTGTTTGGAGAAAGAAAGAAACATTCAAAGAACTGTGTCAATTTAATTCTTAAACAGTTAGAAGTCGTTGAGCAATTTATATGTAGAGATAAGGAAAGTTCTTGAGGTAGGTCACAACTAAGAAAGAAAAGAGTTGGTGACATATTTGGTGGCAGCAGCGGTGGAATTCGAAACAACGTCTGGGATTCGAAACAACGTCTGGGATTCGAAACAACGTCTGGAATTCGAAACAACGTCTGGGATTCGAAACAACGTCTGGGATTCGAAACAACGTCGACTGGTGAATACGCATTAGAATCATTGGTAAATCTACAACGACAACGAAAGCCTCAACGACAAAGGTATAAAAGTTTGTTGTTTTCAAACAAAGAACAATCCCCAATACTTCAAACACAAAAGAAAACTCGTGTTTTCCAGAAAGGACAGCACTGAAGTAAAGAAGTAAGATGGAGAAATTAAGTGTCAAGAAACAAGCAGAATTGAAGAAGATGTCTTCTGAAAGATTAAAGCAGCGCTTGTTAAAGGCTGGTTTTGAAGAAGAGAAACTGAAAGATATGTCACGTGAAGACATGCTAGAAGCGTTAGCTGAAGTCTGGCTTAAAGAAGAAGCAGAGGAAGAAGAAGGTGCTGTCGGCGGTGCTGTGGAAAAGGTTATTGAAAAACCGCCTGGACTTATGTCTATGGAGATGATGATGCAATGGATGATGATGACAAGACAAGAAGAGAAAGAAAGAGAGGAGAAACGAAGACAAGAAGAGAAAGAAATGCGACAGGAAGAATTACGTCTTCAAAGAGAAAAGGAAGAGAAGGCAGAACGACTTCAAAGAGAAAAGGAAGAGAAGGCAGAACGTCTTCAGAGAGAGAAAGAAGAGAAAGCAGAGAATGTAAGACTGGAAGAATTACGTCTTCAAAGAGAGAAAGAAGAATTGCAAAGGCAGCAATTTGAAATTCAATTAGAGCAATTGAGAAAAGATAGAGAAGATGCTGAAAGGAGAAGATTAGAGCAGATGATTGAATTTGAAAAGGCGCGGAAAAGTGACGAAGAGATACGTCAGCAACAGATTGAAGAGAAGAGACTACGTGAAGAAGAAAAGGAAAAAGTACGAATTTCAGAGTTGGAGCGAGCAGAACAGGTTAGACAAGAAGAACTGAAATTACAGAAAGAAAGCATGGAGAAGGCGGAAGAGGAAAGACAAGAACGTTTAAAGTTGGAACAACAAAAAATAGCATTAAAAGAAGCACAACTCAAAGAGGAGAAGCGAAATAGAGAAGCTCAAGAGCAAAGAAGAGAAGAAGAACGAGAAGAACAGAAAAGGAAACAGGAAGAAAGTGAAACGATGGTTTCGAAAATAAAGAAAATTGGTGATGCCATGAAACACGTGTTACCTAAAATGCCAAACGATATGATGGAGGTGCCATTATATTTCGAAACGGTAGAGAATGCGTTTCGTAGTTTCAACGTGCAAGAACAATTCTGGGTGAAGTTACTATTGCCATTGATGACTCCGAAAGCTAGAACTGTTCTAAACAGATTGTCATTCGATGATTTAGACGATTATCAGGTCGTGAAACAGCACTTGTTAAAAGAATTCAAGTTGACACCGAGAGAGTACAGATCGAAGTTTATTGATGCGAAGAAGACAGCTGAAGAAACATATACAATGTTTACAGCAAGGCTGAAGAACTTGTTGAACTATTATGTGAAAAGTCGCAAAGTGGATAAGAATTTTGAGAAGCTGTTTGATTTATTAGTGGCGGATAAGTTGAAAGAATCACTACCACCAGGTCCACTACAGTTTGTGTTGTCGAAGGAAGGAACTGATTGTTACGAAGCTAGTGTTGTGGCAGACCTAGCGGACATTCATGTTAATAATCGAATTGGTTTGGCAATTCCGAATAAGACAAGTTTTGGTTTTGTACCCAATGTAAAAAGAAATCAACAGTTCACTCCAAATTTTGGTTTTCATTGGAAGAGCAATCAAGAAACAGGAAATCAGTTCAGAGGTGCAGAAGTGAAACCAAATTCTCCGGTTGTTCACGAGAATAGAGAATCGATGATGGCCAGACAACGTCCGGTATATAACAAATCACCACCAAGGTTTGTCGCAAGAGAAGGCAATGCATCGTTTACTCCATATAAGAGAAAAGAAAGCATCGAACAACGAGGTGCAGTGGTGAAACGTTGTCATAACTGTGGATCAGACAGGCATTTGATGAAATTCTGTCCAGTTCCTGTTACAGCCTCAAATTATGGAAAACAAGAACATTCGAGGGTGAATCGAATTCAAGTGGTTGATAATTCTGAAAGTCAAGCCACAGAACATCAGAACAATGAAACTGAAGTAAAGTCAGTGATGAAATGTCACCTTTCACCTGATATTCAGAAAGAAATTCTATTGCACAATGGAATGCAGAAAGAAATGGTTGGAAGAGATGAAAGTACAGCATTGAAGAAAGTGTTATTACAGTACGTCGAGGTAGAAATTCGTGGAACAGCAGGAAAAGAACCAGTGAAAGTAAAAGCACTGATTGATTCTGGAGCAGAGGTTCCGGTGATTAGTGAAGAATTACTGGAAGGCATGAAGGTGGAGCAGATTGGAAAAGTGAACTTACAATGCGTGGCAGGAGATGCCATTCCTGCAAAGTTGGTGAAAGTTGATGTAAGGCTGTGTTGTAACGATGTGGAAGAAGAGGTAATTCCGCATAAAGTCAAATGTTCACTTACACCGTATGTGACATTGATGTGTGCTAGTATTGCAAAAATGGGAAGCACAGAAAGATTCTTGTTGCATCCAGAAATCATTGCAGAACTTAAAGCCGTGCCACAAGTGAAAATGATACAAGGAGATGTGCAAGCGAATGTAACGACGAGATTGCAGAGTCAGCGAAAGAAAGTGGTAGAAGTCGAAGATGAAAGTGAAACTGAAAGTTCAAGTGAAGAGGAAAACGAAAGTGATGATCAACAAAGTTTAATACAAGACGGTATAACAGCAGAGATGAGTGAACAAGAGATGGCTGCATGCAAGAATGGTAATCTAAATGAAACGAAAGAGGATAATGATTGTGATGTGGCGATAGGAGATTTGTTTGAAGAAGATGAGAAAGATGAAGAACAACAGATGCAGATTGCAGACGCAAAGAAATTCGAAGAACAGCAGAGACAAGATGAATCATTGAAAGCATGGTGGAATTTAGCGCCAGATAAAGAATCTGAATTCTGCGTGGTAAATGGCTTACTGTACAAGAGATATCGAATATTAGAGCAAACGATATATCAATTGGTGTTACCAAAAGAGCGACGAATGAAAGTGATGGAGTTGGCTCACGAATCAGTATTTGGAGGACATCTTGGAGAAGAGAAAACTAGAGAACGAATAAAGTTATCTTTTACGTGGCCAAAGATGAGAAGAGATATAGTGAAATTTTGCAAATCATGTGAGAAATGTCAGTTAAAGGCAAGAAGTTTGGTGATGGACAGGGTTCCTATCACTCCAATTCCAAGAGAAGATGTGGCGTTTAGAAGAATTACGGTGGATTGTGTAGGACCAATCGAGCCAGCATCTGCTGCAGGTCACAAGTACTGTTTATGTATTGTCGATTCTTGCACCAGATGGCCTACAGTGTTTCTGTTGAAATCATTAACTGCAAAAGCTGTATGTGATGCTTTGATGGAGTTGTTCATGAACGTTGGTGTACCTTCAGTGATCACAAGTGACCAAGGAACAAATTTTACTGCGAGTCTGACAAGAGAATTTCTGAATTTAATGGGTTGTAGTCCAAGATTTGACACGCCAGGTCATCCAGAGGCAGCTGGACTAGTAGAAAGATGGAACCAAACATTCAAGAAAATGATCCATCATGTAATTGTTGACAATCCAAGGCAATGGCACAAAGTAATTCCGTTTACAGTGTGGGCATTACGAGAAGTACCGAATGCAACTACTGGAATTGCTCCTTATATGTTGGTGTATGGAAAGATTCCGCGTGGACCATTGGCAATTCTAAAAGAAAGTTGGACAAGAGAAATTAATTTACCACCTCATATTGGAATCCAACCAGAAAAGTACTTGAAAGACATGAAAGCAAATATGGAAAAAGCATTACTGTTTGCAGAATCATATTCACGAGAGAAGCAATTACAGTATACGAATCAATACAACAAAAGAGCGAAACATAAAGAATTTGAACCGGGTGAAAAAGTTATTGTGTTGTATCCGACGTCAACAAATAAACTGATTTCACGATGGCATGGTCCATGTACTGTCATACAACGAAGGTCCAAGTACTCTTATTTGATTGATATGGGTGACGATTGTCGAAAGATAATTCACGCAAATAAAATCAGAAAGTACATTACAAGAGCAATGAGTTGTGGATTAATCGTTGAAGAAGATGAAGACTTTGGTTCAGTGGTTGAACTGCTGACAAAGAATGACTTGCAAGATGAAAAGAACTCACTGAATCTTGATCCCGATCAGATTAACCATTTAACATTGACTCAACAAAAACAATTACTGGAAGTACTGAACAAATATTCTGATCGATTTTCTGAAAAGCCTGGACTATGTACATTGGTTGAGCATGAAATTGAACTGAAACCGGAATTTCGTGAAAAAGAATTTATGGCTTACCGTATTCCACTCATCTATCGAGCAGAAGTTGAACGACAAATTAAAGAAATGCTTCAAGCCAACATTATAAAACCATCTTCGAGCAGAATGGCAAGTCCGTTGGTAATTGTTAAAAAGAAAGACGGTTCTCTGAGACTTGCCTGCGACTACAGATACATTAACTCGTTCACTGTGGATTGTAAATATCCAATGCCGATTGTAAAAGATGTTTTGCACAAAGTTGGAAAATCAAATGTGATCTCGATTTTTGATTGTCGAAGTGCTTACTGGACTTGTCCTGTTAAGCAAACTGATCAATGGAAAACTGCTTTTGTTACTCACAATGGACTGTACGAGTTTACTCGTGTTCCTTTTGGAATGATCAACTCAGGAAGAACATTTGTTAAAGCAATTAACATGGTTTTACAGCCTATAAATGAATTTGCTGAGCCCTATGTAGATGACATTGCTGTGCATTCAGATGATTGGAAGATTCATTTACAGCATTTAGATGCATATTTAATGCAAATGAGACTGCATAACATTACTCTGAACTTAAAGAAATGTATCTTTGGTAAGAGTGAGGTAAAGTTCATCGGTCATGTGGTTGGTTCTGGAACGATTCAAATGAATCCAGATAGAATTGAAAGTTTAATTAATTTGAAAACCCCAGAAACGAAGAAACAAGTTAAGCAATTGCTGGGATTTTTTGGTTACTATAGACAGTTTATCAAAGATTTTGCACAGATTGCGAAGCCTCTATCTGATTTGACAAGCAAACATGTTCCAGATAAGATTGATTGGACTGATAGACATCAACAGGCATTTAATTTACTTAAAGATGCTGTACGCTCTAAAGTTGTTTTATATGTTTTTGATGTTGGAAAACCTTTTAATTTGTACTGTGATAGCAGTGATTTTGCAGTAGGAGCTGTTTTAACGCAGATGGATGATAAGGGAATAGAACGCCCTGTGTCATTTATAAGTCAGAAATTGACTGACACCCAGAAGAGATGGGCAACTGTAGAGAAAGAAGCCTATGCTATTGTTTGGGCTCTAAATAAGTTGAAAGAGATAATAATTGGATCTAAAGTTCACATCTTTACCGATCACAATCCTTTAACTTATCTGACTGAATCTATGTCTAAGTCTGCTAAACTGGTGCGTTGGGCTTTAGCACTGCAAACTTTTGATGTAGAAGTTAATTATAAGAAAGGACGATTAAATGTTGTAGCAGATTGTTTATCTAGATTATAAGATTGATTATTTTACTGTATTATATAGTATTAAGTTTATTGCATAATTTAGTACGATTTTCATAATTTAGATGATTTTGCAAATTTTTAAGTTTAATTTGCTCAATCCAAAGAAAGGGAAGGAGGTAATGTGAACAAGTGTTTTGCATATATAATGAGCACAGGTGTTCTTTAGGTTGATATATATATAATGTGTATCGATTGTTAAGCGTTTTAGTCTTAGGCCTTAGTTGCGCTGTCGGCTCGTGGGCGCTTGGCCTAAAGTAGCCTAAACTTTGGCTGACGATAGATTGTTTTACACGTGCAGTTAGCGCGCCAAACTTAGAAACTGCTGATGACAGTGAATTTGAACTATACAGTGTAGTACAGTTGTTTTAAGGCAAGAGTTGAGTTTGTTGTTATTAAACTGTGTTTGGAGAAAGAAAGAAACATTCAAAGAACTGTGTCAATTTAATTCTTAAACAGTTAGAAGTCGTTGAGCAATTTATATGTAGAGATAAGGAAAGTTCTTGAGGTAGGTCACAACTAAGAAAGAAAAGAGTTGGTGACAGCACCAATAAAACAATCAATACTACAGTCACTCAAAGAAAGTATTAATAGCCAATCAAAGTTGAGACCTGTTGAAAGTATTAACTGAAGTGCTAAAGTGTGAATTGGCTAAACAGGAAACCCAAGAACATTTGTCCAGTTTGAGTGGCCATCTGGTCTAAAGTTGCCCTATGCGTGAGAACGGTGAGATGCCTTTTATATCTACCATAACCCTCTTCATGCTTCCCTGACACAGTACTAATTCTCGCCATTATTCTCATGTTCTCTGACTGTCTGTCGCTCCCTCTCTCCGTCTTTCATCATTCATTCATTCATTCATTCATTCATTCATTCATTCATTCATTCATTCATTCATTCATTCATTTCATTTCATTCCGGAAATTTTGCATAACTCCCTTCGAGAAGCCTAATCAGAGGCGCTTCCCGCCCAGCCACGGCTAAACAGAGAGGACTTGAGGAGTTGGTAAAAAAACAGCAGATTACTCCGGAGCAGTAAGCGCAGCGTGAGCGGGAGCCCATTCCAAGTGGGGATCCTAACAATCGAGAAGGCTGGACGTTGTCTGACCGAAGAATGGGCTCGAGGGACCCAAGGAGCTCCCTTAGCCGAAGAGCGCAGAGCTCGACGGGAGGCCATGTCAGATATCGGGCGACAGAGATAGGATAGGGTGGGACGGAGCACTATAGCATTGAGACATCGCCAATCGCCAAACATTTTGTTCCTTATGATTCTGATGATTCTTCCTGCCCTTCATACCTTTACTATCTTCACACCGATTGGATCCTTACTTCCCCTTCTTTAATCTATTCCATACCTCTTTCTATTCCTTCCCTTCCCACTTCTCCAATGCTGAAGAGGGGCTTGCAGCAAAACTCATTGGAATTTAAATATATAGCACCATCAACGCCAAGTCCTTAGAGACGATTAAACTTCGGCCACGAAACTTGTCACGTCAATCGGCTAGCCTTTATAAGCCTTTCCTCCACCAATACCGCCACTCATCGACCGTCATCTGCCTCAGGCTGCTCTACTTATCACCCCACAGGCTTTCCATTCCAAATTGAAGTCTAACCTCTTCAAGAATTCCTACCCTAATCCATCCGATCCTCTGTCTTCCAAGCTTTCTCGCCCTCAACGAAACCTGCTTTAATCTGCTCTGCCTCCGCTGTCTGGTCTCTCTGGCAACCGGACTCAGACCTCCACTGGACTTCGCTCTCTGGACAACCCCTCTGATACGTCGCAGCGCTCGTGAATAAGCTGGTGCTCTGCGCTTAGCTTTAGTATAAGTTTATCGCGCTTCAGAAATGTGGAGTTTACGATTAGTTTTTATGCATTCCCTAGATGGCAGCACAAACACACGATGGCTGATTGCTACATAATTTATACGAATACACAGTCCCTATTCAAGCCAATGCATCGACAGTACTCCCAGGCCTTCCAGCTAACCCAGAGGTGTATAATCGTAATCGTAATCGTAATCGTAAACTCGATATTTCTAGAGCGCCCACAAAAGCGAAGTCGCGGGAACCAGCTTATTCACAGGCGCTTAATCAAAACAGAATCGATAGGCAGGGGGTCAAAATCCAGAGAGTCCGGCAGGCAGACAGTCAGACGGCTAAGGTGGATGATGCTTAGAGTTGAAATGGCGAGGGAGGTGACGGGAAGAGAAGGAATCGGGATAGGATTTGGAGATTTAAAGTTGCATTTACCATGGATATAATGGGCAGCTACTTTACTTTTCTTGGCCTGTTAGTATGAAAACCGATGACTGTTTCCTCCATCGCCGCATGGTCTACCCACCAAAAGTGAACGTCGTCTTTCTTTCCCTCAGTTTGTCTCTCCTTGGGCAGGAGCACAAGTACAATGGTGCCACTGCCACTCTTCTTCATGCACAATCTATCTCGATCCTGTAAATGTAATGTAACGTAAATGCAACTTTAAATCTCCAAGTTCCTCAGCGCAAGGCAAAAGCCACATTAGGGAGACCAGTTTCCACACCGGCGCTATATCAAAGCAAGCCAGAAAAATCCAGGTTGTTTAGTCTCTTTCGGTGCCAGGTCAGAGTCTGGGGAGGTCAAGCCGAGGAGACAGCATGGTGTTACGGTGGAGATCAGTGGTGGTGGTGGTGGTCATGAGGCAAACCTAGCGTAGAACAAGGATACGATAGCTTAAAGAGTTCGGTTTTCAGCCGTGAGTAGAAAGCTGGAGGAGAGAGGACAAGGGAAGGAGGTTTAGAGTAATGGTAACACTCTGGCACGAAGAGCCGAAGATCTGCATGGACGCGGGATCGATTCCAGCTACCCTCCCAGCCTTTCATTCGCCAGATGGCGTTGGTAAAACGAGCAGTAGGACAGATGGGCGCCTTTCATGGCTGCTGTAGAGTTAAATTCAACTTGTTATCATCAGTTCATACTATGAATTGTAATCATACTGCGTTCATGTATGTTTGAATCAATAAACGAAGATTATTATTATTATTCAGAGGAGGAGAGATGAGATTGACAGACAAGAGAAAAGGATGAGTGAACTGCATGTCAAGATCTTTGGAGAGTTCGTTGCAAAGAGCTAGACTTTCTCCTTCAGTTTATTGTGTCCATCCACCATCATCATCCAGTCCATCTAAGTCTTCCTCTCGTTCACTTTCTCGTTCTTCTGGCCTTTATGATGGCTCTCATTAGGGAATCCCTTATCAGTATGTGACCAATCCACTTTCTCTGTCTCTGTCTTTCTCTGTCTGTCTCTTTAACTCTCTGTCTCTCTCTGATTCTCTCTCACTCGCCCTTTGTCTCTCTCTATGTCTCTCTGTCTCTGTTTGTCACTGTCTGTCTCTCTGTCCGTCTCTGGCTGTCTATCTGTCTCTGTCTGTCTCTGTCTGTCTCTTTCACTCTCTGTCTCTGTCTCTGTCTCTGTCTCTGTCTCTGTCTCTGTCTCTGTCTCTGTCTCTCTCTGTCTCTCTCTCTCTCTCTGTCTCTCTGTCTCTCCTCTCTCTCTCTCTCTGTCTCTCTGTCTCTCTGTCTCTCTGTCTCTCTGTCTCTCTGTCTCTCTGTCTCTCTCTCTCTCTCTCTCTCTCTCTCTCTCTCTCTCTCTCTCTCTCTCTCTCTTGCAGTAGCCTTAAATTCGCTGTGTTTTGAACCAATAAACAGAACTGAATGATTGATTGATTGAATGAATGAATGGATGAATGAGTGAATGAATGAATGATTGTTTGGTTGGTTGTTTCGTTGGTCGGTTGATTGATTGATTTTAATTGGTTGGTGGATTGATTGATTGATTAGAGATATTTCTTCTTCCACCTTATACATTACCTCTTTATGCTCAGTCTAATTAACCGTTTCCGTCTCAATAGCCCCCAACCTTCTAATATCCTCTTTTCTGATCGTCCATGTTTGAACGTGATCAGAGTACTCATTTATTAGCTGAAGTCGTGAGGGGAAGCCAGTGTAACAGATACCTTGAAATATATCGGTCTGTCCTGGTTGGGATTTGAACCCGATCTGTTTACAATCCATCACGCCAAGTTCCCAACCATTGGACACAACTGCCTTAAGCAAACTGCAATTAGTAGTCGACATGCAATGCTTTCAAATGGATCTGAACCTTACCGATCTTATCTTGCTTGATGATCAGAGTTAGATAAGCCAAATTCATTAGTGATGCGCATACTTACATACTATGTAAAATGACATGATGTGAATTGCCTTACATTTGCCTTACATTTGTCTTACATTTGTCTTACATTTGCCCAACATTTGACTTACAGAGCTTTAGGTCTTTTGTTTCCTTTTCTTGGTTTGTCTTGTCTAGCCTCTGTCTTTTCTTACCTTTTCTTATCTCTTTTGTCTTGCCTTGTCTCCGTCCTGTCTTCCCTTGAACCCTTCTCGCTCTGAGGATTGACAGCGCCACGGACAATTTCGTTCCATCTGTAATTCAAGGTATACGGTAAGGTAAATGAAAGACAAATTTATGGCAAATGTAAGCAAATGTAAGGCAATTGACTTCATGTCATTTTAAATAGTAGTAGTCTATGCACGAACGAAATCGTTTTTGTGCATACTTTAATGATTTTATGGACGTAATCTGTCACTGTTGCTGCTCGTTTGAATGGCCGCAACGCTATCTATAGACAGATATAGTGGATCTTAATGTCATGGCTCCTTCTCTGCCTCCTACGCTGCCTCCTTCGCTGCCTTATTCTCTGCCTCGTTCT
Organism: Aporrectodea caliginosa; assembly: GCA_020284085.1. Classification (NCBI taxonomy): domain Eukaryota; kingdom Metazoa; phylum Annelida; class Clitellata; order Crassiclitellata; family Lumbricidae; genus Aporrectodea; species Aporrectodea caliginosa. The sequence continues at coordinate 161,923 of JACEVL010006403.1, forward strand.
CTTTCTTCTTCTCTGACCCTTTTTTGTCTCAATTGCTGCATCCTTCTCTATCTCCTCTCTGACTCCTTTTCTATATCCTTCTCTGCCTCCATCTCTGCTTCCTTCTCTGCCTCTTTCTCAGCCTCCTTCTCTGCCTCCTTCTATGCCTTATTCTCTGTCTCCCTCGCTACCTCCCTCTCTGCCTCCTTTGTCTGTCTCCTTCACTGTCTCCTCCTCTGCCTCCTTCTCTGCCTCCATCTCTGACTCCTTCTCTGCATCCTTCACTGTCTCTTTTTCTTCCTCCTTATCTGCAACCCTGACCCTTGCCTCCGTGGTTCCATCGTCATTGTGATGGTACCCTGAGGCATCATTTAAAGCAGAATTTCAGTCGTCACGAATTGACGCATTCTCATTAGCTATGCATCAAAGACAATTCACTGATTATAATGGAGGTTATTGCCAATGCTTTTGGCTCTCCACTGTCTTCGGTCTGTCTGTCTCTTTGCTTGGCTGTTTGGCCGTTTGTTTTATTTGTCTCTATATCTATCTTTTCTGCGAGTATGTTGGTGAGCTTGTCTGTGTAGATGTCTGCATGTATGTATGTATGTATGTATGTATGTATGTATGTATGTATGTATGTATGTATGTATGTATGTATGTATGTATGTATGTATGTATGTATGTATGTATGTATGTATGTATGTATGTATGTATGTATGTATGTATGTATGTATGTATGTATGTATGTATGTATGTATGTATGTATGTATGTATGTATGTATGTATGTCTAAAATATATAATTTCCGACTGTCTTAATCGCTTGAGGGAAAATATAACATCATATAACTGGTAATTGAACGTGACCTATTGTGTATAGTAATTTCGTGAAGCTTTGTGCAGTATGTGTGCATGCATGTATGTATAATATGTATGTAAGTATCAACATATGCATGTATTTATATAAGATTACGTAAGTATGTAAGTAAATATGTAAATGAATAATAAAGCATATCAGTTTGTATATACATGCATTCACATGCCTATGTAAGTATGTATGTATGTATGTATATGTATGTATGCATTCATGCATATGTATGTAATATATATTCCTGTATGCATGTTTACAATACAGAACGATAGAATAGAACTGTAATTTGATAATGCCCTCTATAAAATAATATTAATAATATAAGCAAACAGAAATGTCATGAAGTCATGCAGTCATTCATGAAGCGAGCTTCTTCTGTTACGCTACCGACTAGACTCATTTCGTTTCGGTAGGTTGCGCTGCTATAACACAGTGCGCGTTAAGAACATGGCCACCCATGGATGTCGACTCATTTCATTTCAGTAGGTGGCGCTGCATTGTTTTTAAACCGTCGCGTAGATTCAAATTTCCGCGTTATGAAAGTTGGGGTGCGCGATAGTCTATTGCCGTGCTATCCAAAATGCCGCCCGCGTGCTTGCGGCATGCGGAATGATTTTTAAATTCTTTTCAGCCGTCTTAGGACGGGCAAACATCTAGTATACAAATGTTTGTCGCAATGCTAATCACGAATACACGCAAATGTATTTAGTTTCAAACAGAGTTTTTTTACGTTAAAGCTCATTTCCAAATTAAACGAGATTAAATCATTTTTAGTTTTCTCTCAATTTCACAGTTTCTGTAACTATATTCTGGCTATGCTTCCACTTCTCGTCTCGTAATCGTAATGGTAAGCTACACAAACCTACAGCGCAACTTAGAAGCTAAGGGCAAACACCAGCTTATTGGCGATCTCTGTTATAAGTTGCGGTTTGAAATGCATGCAAGGTATTTCCTAATGCCACGTTCCTGTCCCCCTTGTGACTTGACATCTCTAACCGCAATTTGACGACCTCCCATTCAACCAACTGTCTCCATAAATGATATTTCCTGTGTGCGTACAAACAGTCCTTGGTTTGTTTGATATAATGTATTGGAATATTATACAATAGAGCTACGCAGTACAAAAAGAAGTGAGTGTGACTGATACATTCCAACGGACGTGGAGGATGAACAACAAGCCATTCAAATAGGTAGAGGTGGTGAAGGATCTCGTCCCATCAATTCAATTCATTGAAAAATTAGAAACTTCTACCGTGCCGGTGTCTAATTCACAAGGCATCAACCGATGGCACACCAAAACCAAGCCGTAATCAAGAAGATCAGTCCGTAAGAGACAGAGAGGCAGCCTATGGTGTATAAAGATAAGCAGAATTGTAGGCGCATAATTGTACATAGCCTACATACATACGGTCGCTATAGAAGTCGCATCTGTTTAGATCTGTTGGGTATATATTCACGTTTAGCGCCTTCGTGAGTTTCTCGTAAGGCGCTATATAAATGGCCATATACATACATACAATCATACATACATAGAAAACGTGTACATTAACATTTACTCACAGCTTAAATCGTAAAAACAGATAAGTCCAGACCATTGAAATAGTGAGAGAATGAGAAAACGTAGACGATGAGATTGCTAAGACACATGGAAATCAAGCAATAATTATAAAACAAATGTAAGTTCTGCATTAGCTGCGCCATAAATTATACAACAACAAATAAATGAGCTAAGAATACAGATATATACAAAGGTGATTGCTGGTTGTCGTTGTTTAACTAGAGATTTTCCATATAGTCAATTTCCATTGTGACTTATCCCTTATAGTGTAGAGATTCACAATTTCAAATTCATCTCCATTTATGTGTATAATATGTGCATATATATATATATATATATATATATATATATATATATATATTCATGCAAAGTACGCATGCACGCAATGTATGTAGGTAAGTATGTATGTATATATGTGAGATATGCATGTATGAAGATACTTCATACAGCGCCTTCATTTACCTCATAAATGTAAGCTTACTGTGTGTATTTATTATACACTACCTTGCCTTGTGCTGTCAGTTCCTTGAACTCTAGCGACCGTCATGATCAAGCCTCTCCATTTCCTTATGTCCGCCGTCGCATCTCTCAGTTCTGCCAAATTCATTCCAGTTGTTTCATGTATCTCGTCCATCCACTTTTTCCTTGGTCGTCCTTGTTTTCTCCTTCCCTCTCCATATGCTAACATCATTTCTTTTTCCAATCCATCTGATCGCATGACATGTCCAAAGAACCTCAACGTTGCTCTTAGCACTGTTTGTTCTAGTGTCTCTTCCTTCTCAATTCCGATACTCATGCGCACCCAATCGTTGGGTTATAATTATACACTATCACAGTTAAACATCATATGAACCTTTATGTCTATGGATGAAAGCATGTATGCAGGTGGGCTAATGCATTAATTTATATAAATAATGGTGTATGCATAATATAATTATGTAAATGTTGATGCATGTAAATATGCATTATATATATATATATATATATATATATATATCTGCCTGAATTATGTAATGCACGTTTGTTAAATATTTAGCGCATCACAAAGCCACGTCAGGGAGACATTCACGAGCGCTATATCAAATCAAGTCCGGAATGTTTGGTCCATTTTGGTGCGAGGTGAAAATCTTAAACGCTCAAAAGATCGAAATATCACAACTGTATTGTATATAATTATTGTGCTAGATTGGGCTGAAATATAGTTAGATAGTTATGTGAAACCGTATGTTTCTATAAAACAGTAAAATATATAAGTATAACATTTCTTACAATTTTCAACCCTACTTTTGAGATATCGTATATCATGAGATAAAGTTCGCCACAACTGTGATCCAACCTAGTTCGCTGTTTCTAAACTCATAATTATATAAAATACTAATTACTTAATGTAACAAGCTGCGCGCTGTCATCCTTGTGTTCGGAATAAACGAAAATTCATTGATTGATTGATTGATTAAACTAACGGTCGTGAATGTTAACGGATGAAGTTTTGGAACGTATTCATGCGTCACTGATGTTGTCATCAAAGAATTATTCTATAAAAGAAACTTGTTAAGATGAATATTTACATGACCTACTTATGTGCATATTAATCGATGTAACCATTGTACACGACTTCAAACTGATATATATATATATATATATATATATATATATATATCACATGTGTAAATTTAAGCTCATGTTGGGGCATCTAAACACTTTACAAAATTAAAATACTAGACAGCTTAGACAACGATTATAAAATTATGCAAAATCATTCATGTTAGCACTTATCTTTTGTCTACCAAAAGCATTCCTCGCCAATTTAGTTTTCCGGCTTTCATAGAGTTCCCACGCACGTCTGCACATCCTGTATGCATGTATGTATGAATGTATGCATGAATATATGTATATAGTATATATGTGTGTGCATAAATAAGTGTGAGTATATATATATGCATGTTTATACATTTACTTTTGTATAATTATGCATAACTGTTTGACTTGCTATATATAATTATAACCCTATACACCAATAAAAACATATGTATACCTATGTACACGTATCTGCGTTTTGTTGAATATTGTTATGTAGGTTAACACGCATGTATGAAAAAATAAGTGGAAAGAATGCATAAATAAATATACATATTTCTCTATGTATAATCAATCTGCTGTGTTTCTACGAAATCGTTAACAAGGATGCCTCGGCTTCAGAGTATAGTTTCATCCCATTAACCGAAATATATACCTGCGTCCTAATAACCATCAGTAATGCTCCAGTCTACATATATATATATATATATATATATATATATATATATATATATATAGCACAATTGGATACCGTGTCCAATGTGTTGTGGGACATAGTAGCCGATTGGTTTATGGGTCGTCCATTAATTATGTCAACAAATTTTAGGCAGTTTTTGACCCCTCCCCTCTTGTCAACAACTGTCAAACATTGACGGACCCCTAAAAAATTATGTCAACAATCCCAGAACCCCCCCCCCTACAAAAAAGAAACAAAATGGCTCAATACATGTAGAATCATTTTAAAAATTACGCTAAAAATGCAATCTCGAATTTAAAAATATATGAGTTTAGTTTATTACCAGCTTTTTAGTAGTATTAAACATTAAGCACGTTCTACATTTTAGCATTTCTTAATGTTTTCACTACCATTTGGAAGGGTCTGTATTGATTTATTGGAGAAAAATTTCTTGACGTCAACTTGTACCAAACCCCCCCGAACCCCTTGTCAACAACTGTCAAACTTTTCCAAACCGCTCCCCCTATTTTGTTGACATAATTAATGGACGACCTCTTAGAGCGCTCGCCTTGTAGGTACAGGTTCGATCCTCCTCTGAGACGGTTTCTGTGTAGGGACGCATTTTCGCCGATCCAAGGTGAGTACAGCAAAAATTATCGGACTAATCAGAGTAATTTATCGTTTTTGCTGTCTAATTAATTTTATATAAATGGCATTTCAATACCAATGTCCAGGATAACTGTAATTAATCCATCTTATACTTACGCAAGAAATATTTTTCATCAATCCAGCTTCTATTTAAGCAAGAGTAATTTCTTCTTCAATCCATCTTCTACTTAAGCAAGAATTATTTTCATCAATCCAACTTATACTGAAGCAAGAGTTGTTGTCATCAATCCAACTTCTATTTAAAATTATTCTATATAAAATAATTTAGAGCGCAAAAACGATAAATTACCCGGATTAGTCCGATATTTTTTGCTGTACTCACCTTGGATCGGCGAAAATGCTGTAGGGACCTTGAGCAAGTCCATCAATAACAATTGCTCAGCGCCATCGATTGATGCATGGTCATTGGCGTTTATTAGATATATGCAAAATATGCTCAATCAATATATTAATTCTGCTTGCTCCATACAATCAGGGCGTCATTGTAAAGGCCATTTTGGTATTTTCATTCTTGTTTACTGTTCTCTCGCTACCGCGATTAATCGTTGCAGACGATAAACAATTTATATGGCGCCAGATAACACATTTTTCTTTTATACTGCTATTTTACTTTTCCGATTAATCCTCATTTATTGGGCCATTCTTTATTTTCGCTCTAAACCTGTTCTGCTAAATATGATTTGATCGATGTAATCTGGTTCTGTACAAAAGATTGTGATTAATAGAACGGCTTGCCTCATACGTAAACAACAAATGATAGATGGCCTTTGCATTACGATTGCAGCGATTATAGGTTTGAATAGAAATCAAAGCGACAGCGTTAGAACTTGATGTGTATATTCATGATTGTATATATATATATATATATATATATATATATATATATATATGTATGTATGTACACATGCATATGTATATGCATGTGTTTATATGTATGCATATGTGTATGTATTTATGTATGTCCAATTTATGTAGCCTATATATCGATCAATCTATCGTGTTATTGTTCACCATATAGAGCGCAGCATTGCAATAACATGAAAGTATTAACGAAATATATGAATCGTTCTAGTGGATAAAAATGGGGGCCCAGAAGGGACCGTGGTCCCGCTGGATAGGGCCACCTATGTACTATACTAACAGTTCAGAAAAGCGCATTACAGCATTAGTAGCGAATTTCGCAATAATTATGCATACGCTCAGCAAAGCTAGACAGAAATAAGCATCATTTTATTATTACTACAAGGATAAGCAAAATCAAGCATGATAGGAGTAGCAGGTTAGATAAGAAATATTACTGATGTTTTATAAAGAAAAGTGTAAGCTGCTTCTTGAATAAGGGTCGACTTGAAATGACCCGAAGATTCCGAGGGAGATTTTTCCATAGGGATGAACCTGTTATTTTGATGGCGAATTTACGTGTGTTCGTTCGAGCAAATCCACTTCTGTATTCGGTTAAGTTTCTCGTATGGTAGGAGTGGAAACCAGAGACTAGGCTGAAATAATATATACGTATACGTATATGTATGTATATAATTATGTTTATATGCATATATGTATATATATATAATTATGTAGTTTTTCAGCAGCGATTTAGGTAGTCGCAGTTTAAATATATATATATATAGACATGCATACATATACATATACATATATATATAAGTATGCATATATATATGTATGCATGCATGTCTATATATATACATATATATATATAATATATATATAATATATATATATATGAATGTGTGTTTGCCTGTATTTTAAGAGCATCTTAAGAACCTCAAACCCGTAATATACATTCGTACAATCATTATTCATATTTGAACATACATATATACATACAGATATATATACACTTACATATACATGCATACATACATACACACATACATAAATACACACATACATACATGCATGCATGCATACATAAATACATGTATATAAGCAAGTGCTGTAACAGGCGCTTTATAAATCCGCGCATTTATCACGTGCTTAAGTTCCCGCTGAACCTTCTTTTAAATTCTCGAAAATAAAAAATAAAACCGATGCAATATTATAAATATTATAATATTATATAATAATATTATAAACATTTGGAGAACTTCTTATTTATATGTAGTTATATCTATAGCTATAATCTGAAATAGTATAAACAGTTGGAGAATTTCTGATTTATACACAGTTATAACTATAGCTATAATATGAAGAACATGAACGTTACTCATGACTAAAACTGGAAACAGATTAGATCTTGGTCCAGGCATTAGGACTAGGATTATCCGAATTTTTATATTTGTACAGTGAGCGAATGATAAAGGATTTCTTATGCAGTAGTCTATGATGAAAGTACGTTAATTCAAATTTATATATGTTCTTTTGCATGTAGTTCTGTAAGAGACGCTTTACAAATTATCAGGTATACGATACGATACGATACATATTGAGTAAACTCTTGACCGTTTCATGTTGCTCGCTTGACGGTGGAGATGGTCTGGTTCCTCGTTGTCATACTTCAACACGAGAACACCCTTGCCAGCCATGTTCACAACACTTTCAAGCATTATTAGGCCTACTTGGTATGTCTTGTAAGTTAGGAACTAAACGGAAAGTCATGATGTTGCTGGCCCAGTGTCCTGTACAACGTTGAGGTTCGTCCATTGCCGTCTTAATGGGCCACGAAGAGGAATTGAGCGTCTTCGCTGTGGACAAGGACCTTTCCTTTACCTCTTGCTAACTGATGAATTATATATATATATATATATATATATATATATATATATATTTGTGTGTGTATATGCCTGCACGCACATGCACATACCTACATGTATGTACAAAATAGGTCAAAATTGCTGAAAACAAACAATCAAACATAAATACATATGTGTATACTATACATAAACACACATACACGCACGCGCACATACTCACACGCACAAATACATGCACACACATACATATACAACATACATATATGCTTGCACATTTTATCAAACACCCGTAGACATGTACATCCAGATATATGTATATATGTATGTACGAGCATGCCTGCCTGCCTGCCTGCCTGCCTGCCTGCCTATATATCAGAGATGGGTACGATTAGCTAGAATTGCTAATCGATTAGAATTAGAATTAGCTCCTGAAATTTGCTAATCGATTAGAATTAGAATTAGCAAAAGCTTCTAGCTAATCGATTAGAATTAGAATTATCAGCAGCTAATCGATTAGCAATTAGAATTAGATATCGATAGTTTGATACAGTGTATATATTTCCTTCATGAATTTGTCAAATTTTAATCAAAGCACAACAAGTTACTACAGCTAGTTGCTGAGCCTAGCCTATTAAAATACATAAAGCTGTAGCTTATTACAATACCTAATGTTGCACAACTGCTATATGTGAGAACAGTCCACATACCGGCAGGCAACACCATATCGGTCAATACATGCTGCAGTTATTGACATTGCTACTGCATAAGCTCACTATTGCATTTTGCAATTATCATATCTTGAATCAGTGCATCACTTAGCCTATTGCGCCTAGCTTTTACGACGTAGCCAGCAGAACTAAATACAAGTTCCATGGCAGCTGAGGCTGCAGAAAACAGTGATGATTGAGATGAAGAACATGAAAACGTGAAAAATTTTCAGTGTTACATGAGCAGAATGGACATAGAGCCATGACCAGATAATTGAAGTTTGAAACAGCCTTCAGATAAGTAAGTAAGTAAGTATATTCTTCAAACTCAATATTACTAAACTCATTCTTAATGAACGCTTAATTTTCAGACAGCTAATCGATCAGCTAATCGATTTTCGATTAGCAATTAGCTGCAATTGCTAATCAATTAGAATTAGAATTAGCTTCAGATGACAGCTAATCGATTAGAATTAGAATTAGCTGAGTGATGCACTGATTCAAGATATGATAATATCTGATTAGCTAATCGATTAGCATCTAATCGATTAGTTACCCATCTCTGCTATATATATATATATATATATATATATATATATATATATATATATATATATATATATATATATATATATATATATATATATATATATATATTGATTATATTTGAACACGTGTTATAGTGCCCCTTGTATACTTATGCCTAAGTAGAAATGCATAAGGCAAAAGCTGTTTGATGTTATGAATGCCACCAACAGAATCTAACGATCATCGTAAGCTGTAAATCGTCCATAATTATAATCAATCTGTTAAGACACCTTTTAAACGCCTTTGTCGGGATTTAATAAGTCGTAAGCTTCTTTCCGACCAATCCATCCTTGTCACAATCTACTCCCCTCTCCTATTATAGCCTAGCGTTCTCCATAGAATGCACCGCCAGCAGTGCGACCACTCTCCATTTTCTGAAATCCCAAGCTCTTGCCAAACAAATCCTAAGATTGGCCAAAAGTGTACCAAAAAATCCCAAGTTACCGAAAAGGAAAGAGATGTGATGAAATATGAAATGCGTTTTAACTTTTAACAATCGCAATTCTTCACAAAAATGCCTAGTCAAGAACTCGCAAAGAAAAAACTGGAGCATAACATTGAATAAACAATGTTTTCAAGTTACAATAATGATAAATGTCTTTCAGACTGAACGAGTTTTTCTAATCTGATTAGCTGCCACTGTTGCAAAGTATGGTAAAAACTAGTCTGTAGACCTTAGAAAAATCCCAAGATTGCTAGGCAAAATCCCCAGATCCCAAGTAGGACCCCCAAATTCCCAAGATCTTGGGAAAAATCCCAAGCAGTGGTCGCACTGACCGCCAGTAATTGGCGTTGCTTGAACTTGCTTCAAACAAAATTAACACTCGCATGTCGCAAAAAATTTCAGCACATGGCCAAAAAATGGTGGTCACTGTCACCACTTTTAAAAGTGGTGGTCACCGAATACCACCGTCACAATACTAAGTTAAGTCTTTATTATATGGTCGACATACAGACAATCATCAAAGTCCAGATCTTTTACGACACCTTTTTAACACCTCTGCCCGGAGAAATATAGTCGTAAATTTAGTTCAATCTGTAGATATGTTTCCGAAAAAGAATCGTGTGGTCCAAATATATATATATTTCGTCAGACAAGATTAGCAGCCCTTAAGCTACGTGTATGAAGTATCAGCGACTTCATTTTCTTAACCTTGGCATTACGAGGGCGGGTGGCCGGTCCTCTCCCTCGCCGTCTCATCTTCCCATCAACAGTGTACTGTCAGTGTATTCATTATAGCTGAGTTGGTTAGGGGCGCAGATGGTACAGAAATCTCAAATAAAATTTCTACTCTGCAGGCGGGGATTTGAACCCTCGTCCTCTCAGTTGACAGTTCAGCACTCTAACCAGTATACACTATCCCGAACTTATTGACATCAAATATAGGGAGTTGCTCATATCATGGAAGGCTGTATACTACCTAGGTTACTATGGGTTTCAGCCCAGTTGTAGGCTATCTGACTACATGTAAAACCTCTTTTAAGGACTCCACGAGGGCGCTTATCATGACAATCTAGAGGTGTTTCCATTTCGCTCTCTTCCCGGTTTTGCATGATAGTGGCACGGGGGAAACGGGACTGTGAACACCCCCTTCCCCGCTGAGTGTAGGTAGCGACTACTCCGAGTACCCGACACAAAGGTCAATGAAGTATATAAGCAGAAGCGAAGTCTAACTGACACCGTCATACCAAGGAGGCGATCCTGTACACTATGCGCTGACGGACAGGGAGCCAGCGCAGGACCTCCAGCATGTAGTTTGACAAGTAACTGAATTTGGTTGCTAGATATAGTAAAGAAAGGCAAGGTAAGACATGGTAATGTGAGGAAAAATGAATAGGGATGAGCCGATTATTTGTTCGGAAATCGGAACCGGCCGGATTTTGCACTAATCGGCATTAATCGGCGATCCTGAGACTCATCATCATCATCATCAGTTCCTGACGCCAGCCACTTGACGGCGATGGGTACGAATAAATGATCTCCATTGTCCTCGGTCTCTTGTCAAGTCCATTCGCCTCCCCTTAGTGTCAGTCCAAGTGATACTATGTCTTCATTTAATCTTTAATCCCAGGACTACAGATTAATGAAATATTGTTAGGCCTACCTGTGGTAGTGCCAGTCCCAAGCCGGGAGAAAGGAGGAGGGCGACACTAATCATCTTCGTTATGACACAGTGTCGTTAAACAGCAACCAAGAAGAGACGAAGGCCTACTCGACGTGTCAACAAAATGGCGGACAGTTAGGCTTTTTTCTTATGCCACGCGCTCGCGGTTTCAAACTTACAAATGTTAATTTCTTTGAAATAGTTGAGGGAATATATATATATATATATATATATATATATATATATATAAATAAATATATATATATATAATATATAATTTCTATGCAAATAAAAATTAATATTGCCAATAATTAGGATCGGAATCGGCCAAATAAGCAGGCTAACTATCCGGAATCGGAAATCGGCAAAAATGCCAATCGGCTCATCCCTAAAACTTCTGCAAGGTAAAATGAAGCAGGATGAGGTAAGTGAAGACAAAGTGAAAGTAAGGTAATTCCATCCCAATTTCAACGGTCATGGCAGTCGTAAGGTGTCATTAAATACAACAAGAACTTCAGCAGGTCTGCAGTTTCTTTCGTTCTTCATTTCGAATAGGCTACTACAACGTCAAGGCCTAACTTTGCCCCGAAGGGTGGTGGTAACCAATCCTCTGCTTGTTCCCTCCTCATCCCTCTCCCTGTCCTTCTCCATAATGTACCGCCAGTAATAAACAAAAATAACACTGTCCTGTCTCAAAAATATTTAAGCACAGGAGCAAAAAGTGATGTTGTCCGGTCTCAACCACTTTTAAAAGTGGTGGTCACTGAATACGACCGTCACAATACAAAGTTAGGCCTCTGGCTAACATTATTATTATTATTATTAAACTGTCATTTATAACGCGCCTAAACAAAATTGGAATCTTGCACGAAGGCGCGTAACAGGAGAAAAATAAAGGAAGATAATGTCTGTGCTAGTCTCATGATGTTAAGTGTTATATTTCAGATGGTTAACATTTCTCACTAGAAGAGGAGTCTCCAGTGGCAGGCTCGCGCAAACACGTTAGGCCCAACCAACAGATTCGCAACTACAGTTGATAGAAATTGAATATAAACTAAAACACAGAAGTAATAATATTGTAAAGTAATAATACCTCGCTTTCGTATATCTCGTATATAACATGCAAACAATCATCAAAGTCCCGATCTTTTACGACACCTTTTTAACACATCTGCCCGAAGAAATATAGTCGTCAACTTTGTTCAATCGGTAGTGAAAGGTAAGCTTGTCCTAACTGGTTTATTGTTTATTGTCCTGTAGTAGATGCAAGCAATAAATTTCTAGATTTTAGTAGAAAAAAGGAAGTGCAAATCTCCAGACTAAGATTGGGAAAGGTAAACCTTAATGAAAGACTTTTTGTAATGAAGAAGCATGAAAATGGATTATGCACTTCTTGTCAAGTCAAAGAAAATATAACTCATCTACTGTTACACTGTAACAAAGAAAATATCTCGAATATATTAACAGATAAATGTAAAGTATTCAAGTTGGAATTTAATATTAGGACCTTGCTTGGTGTGGGCTGCTTGCAAAGTGAAGTCTTTAGGCTGGTCAACCTTATCGGTAAGGGAAAGGTTTTTTAGGTTGTAGTGTTTATAATGTCAGTGGACGTTGATGGTTAGTTTTGCCCTTGTGTAGACATTTTGTTGTTAGGGTGTGATATGTGAATGCGTTGTGGGTTTGTTATTTTGAAGCCATTTGTATATATCGTGCTAACATTGCTTGTTTGTAATGATTAATTACCTATGTAAACATTTATATCTAAACTAAAAATTTCATGTCGAAATAACATATATAATAAATTTTAATAACCATTAAGGTATACTGAAGTTAAAAATTGAAAGTGAAAGATTAAGACTCTCAGGTCAAATTACAATAATCTTTTCTATTCATATCTATAACATATGATAAAGAACTGTCGTTTTCAATGTATGCCTATGCATGTATTTTATTTATGATGTCTGGTTGCATTGAATGAAAAAAAAAAAAAAAAATGTTTGAAAATTAAAATTAAAATATAAATTTCATATAATAATTTCAGGTTTTGTAAACTTCATAGTTACAGGTTTTGTAAACTTGAAACCAATGCTGTTATATAATTGAATAGCTGGATTTGGAATCTTATGTACATTATTGCTGTTTATCAGGAATCTTTTCATTGTACATTAAAAAAGATTTGTGTGATAATTGCTGCAAAACAGTGTAGGCCTATAATTTGTCTGAAAGACCAACCTACAGTATGTTATCTTATACAAGTAACATTGACATTAGTATCTTAACTGACTATAATATTATGCTGCTAAACAATTAATATTAGTGACATTATAAAGTACTGTTTAGATGCCTTTAACTCTATCAATTTTGTTTCAATTGTACTGTACATAATATTGAATTGTCGTCAACGGCCTTTGATGTCATATGATGACGTTAAACTGTGGATTAAAAAAAAAAAATCGCTAAAGTGATGAATATTAGTGACATTGTAAAGTACTGTTTAGATGCCTTTAACTCTATCAATTTTGTTTCAACTGTATTGTACATAATCTTGAATTGTCGTCAACGGCCTTTGATGTCATATGATGACGTTAAACTACGGAATAAATATTTTAAAAAAATCGGTAGTGTACTGTTGAGCAAATTCTGAGAGTATCATGGATAGAAAAAAAAACAAATGAATGGGTGTTAGAGAAAACAGGAACGGAAAGAAGTCTACTCAATCAGATTAAAAGAAGGAAACTTACATACTTTGGGCATCTAATGAGGAAACAGGGAAACTGCCTGGAAAAGGAGATTATACAGGGAACTGTACCAGGAGCAAGGACGCGGGGAAGACCGAGAATGGGATGGCTTAACAACATCAGCACATGGATGAATATGCCTTTTCATCGATTGTTGACGGAGACGGAAGATAGAAAAAGGTGGAGAAGACTTGTCCATGGAGCGACCAACCCTCGGATCGAGGATGGTTGAAGACAAGACAAGACTGTTGAGCAACCTCTTGCGGTCCAAATATATATATTTCGTCTGAGAATCTGATAGAAGAACAAGAACAAGAAGCTACGTGTATGAAGTATCAGCGACTTCATTTTCTTAACCTTGGCATTACGAGGGCGGGTGGCTGGTCCTCTCCCTCGCCGTCTTATCTTTCCATCAACAGTGTACTGTCAGTGTATTCATTATAGCTGATTTGGCTAAGGGGCGCAGATGGTACAGAAATCTCAAATAAAATTTCTACTCTGCAGGCGAGGATTTGAACCCTCGTCCTCTCAGTTGACAGTTCAGCACTCTAACCAGTATACACTATCCCGAACTTATTGACATCAAATATAGGGAGTTGCTCATATCATGGAAGGCTGTATACTACCTAGGTTACTATGGGTTTCAGCCCAGCTGTAGGCTATAGGCCTATGACTACATGTAAAACGTCTTTTATGGACCCCACGAGGGCCCTTAGCATGACAATCTAACAGGTACATAGAGGTGTTTCCATTTCGCTCTCTTCCTCCCTTTCCTCCGTTTCGCTCTCTTCCTCCCTTTCCTCCATTTCGCTCTCTTCCTCCCTTTCCTCCATTTCGCTCTCTTCCTCCCTTTCCTCCATTTCGCTCTCTTCCTCCCTTTCCTCCAATTCGCTCTCTTCCTCCCTACCCTCCATTTCGCTCTCTTCCTCCCTTTCCTCCATTTCGCTCTCTTCCTCCCTTTCCTCCATTTCGCTCTCTTCCTCCCTACCCTCCATTTCGCTCTCTTCCTCCCTTTCCTCCAATTCGCTCTCTTCCTCCCTTTCCTCCAATTCGCTCTCTTCATCCTTTTCCTTCATTTCGCTCTCTTCCTCCTTTTCCTTCATTTCGCTCTCTTCCTCCATTCCTCCCGTTTCGCTCTCTTCCTCCCTTTCCTCCATTTCGCTCTCTTCCTCCTTTTCTCCATTTCGCTCTCTTCCTCCTTTTCTCCAATTCGCTCTCTTCCTCCCTTTCCCCCATTTCGCTCTCTTCCTCCCATTCCTCCGTTTCGCTCTCTTCCTCCCTTTCCTCCATTTCGCTCTCTTCCTCCCTTTACTCCATTTCGCTCTCTTCCTCCCTACCCTCCATTTCGCTCTCTTCCTCCCTTTCCTCCAATTCGCTCTCTTCTTCCCTTTCCTCCATTTCGCTCTCTTCCTCCCTTTCCTCCATTTCGCTCTCTTCCTCCCTTTCCTCCATTTCGCTCTCTTCCTCCCTTTCCTCCATTTCGCTCTCTTCCTCCCTACCCTCCATTTCGCTCTCTTCCTCCCTTTCCTCCAATTCGCTCTCTTCCTCCCTTTCTTCCATTTCGCTCTCTTCCTCCCTTTCCTTGATTTCGCTCTCTTCCTCCCTTTCCTCCAATTCGCTCTCTTCCTCCCTTTCCTCCATTTCGCTCTCTTCCTCCCTACCCTCCATTTCGCTCTCTTCCTCCCTTTCCTCCAATTCGCTCTCTTCCTCCCTACCCTCCATTTCGCTCTCTTCCTCCTTTTCCTTCATTTCGCTCACTTCCTCCTTTTCCTCCATTTCGCTCTCTTCCTCCCTTTCCTCCATTTCGCTCTCTTCCTCCCTACCCTCCATTTCGCTCTCTTCCTCCTTTTCCTCCATTTTCGCTCTCTTCCTCCTTTTCCTCCATTTCGCTCTCTTCCTCCCTTTCCTCCATTTCGCTCTCTTCCTCCCTTTCCTCCATTTCGCTCTCTTCCTCCCTTTCCTCCATTTCGCTCTCTTCCTCCCTACCCTCCATTTCGCTCTCTTTCTCCCTTTCCTCCAATTCTGCTCTCTTCCTCCCTTTCCTCCAATTCGCTCTCTTCCTCCTTTTCCTTCATTTCGCTCTCTTCCTACCTTTTCTCCAATTCGCTCTCTTCCTCCCTTTCCCTCATTTCGCTCTCTTCCTCCCATTCCTCCGTTTCGCTCTCTTCCTCCCTTTCCTCCATTTCGCTCTCTTCCTCCCTTTCCTCCATTTCGCTCTCTTCCTCCCTACCCTCCATTTCGCTCTCTTCCTCCCTACCCTCCATTTCGCTCTCTTCCTCCCTTTCCTCCATTTCGCTCTCTTCCTCCCTTTCCTCCATTTCGCTCTCTTCCTCCCTTTCCTTGATTTCGCTCTCTTCCTTCCTCCCTTTCCTCCAATTCGCTCTCTTCGTCCGTTTCCTCCATTTCGCTCTCTTCCTCCTTACCCTCCATTTCGCTCTCTTCCTCCCTTTCCTCCAATTCGCTCTCTTCCTCCCTACCCTCCATTTCGCTCTCTTCCTCCCTTTCCTCCATTTCGCTCTCTTTCTCCTTTTCCTTCATTTCGCTCTCTTCCTCCTTTTCCTTCATTTCGCTCTCTTCCTCCCTTTTCTCCAATTCGCTCTCTTCCTCCCTTTCCCCCATTTCGCTCTCTTCCTCCCATTCCTCCGTTTCGTTCTCTTCCTCCCTTTCCTCCATTTCGCTCTCTTCCTCTCTTTCCTCCATTTTGCTCTCTTCCTCCCTACGCTCCATTTCGCTCTCTTCCTCCCTTTCCTCCAATTCGCTCTCTTCGTCCCTTTCCTCCAATTCGCTCTCTTCCTCCCTTTCCTCCATTTCGCTCTCTTCCTCTCTTTCCTCCATTTCGTTCTAATTCCTTCCTTTACTCCAATTCGCTCTCTTCCTCCCTTTCCTCCATTTCGCTCTCTTCCTCCCTTTCCTCCATTTCGCTCTCTTCCTCCATTTTCTCCATTTCGCTCTCTTCCTCCCTTTCGTCCATTTCGCTCTCTTCCTCCCTTTCGTCCATTTCGCTCTCTTCTTCCCTTTCCTCCATTTTACTCTCTTCCTCCCTACCCTCCATTTCGCTCTCTTCCTCCCTTTACTCCAATTCGCTCTCTTCCTCCCTACCCTCCATTTCGCTCTCTTCCTCCCTTTCCTTGATTTCGCTCTCTTCCTCCCTTTCCTCCAATTCGCTCTCTTCCTCCCTTTCCTCCATTTCGCTCTCTTTCTCACTTTCCTCCATTTCGCTCTCTTCCTCCCTTTCCTCCATTTCGCTCTCTTCCTCCTTTTTCCTTCATTTCGCTCTCTTCCTCACTTTCCTCCAATTCGCTCTCTTCCTCCCTTTCCTCCAATTCGCTCTCTTCGTCCCTTTCCTCCATTTTCGTTGTCTTCCTCCCTTTCCTCCATTTCGCTCTCTTCCTCCCTTTCCTCCATTTCGTTCTCTTCCTTCCTTTACTCCAATTCGCTCTCTTCCTCCCTTTCCTCCATTTCGCTCTCTTCCTCCCTTTCCTCCATTTCGCTCTCTTCCTCCATTTTCTCCATTTCGCTCTCTTCCTCTTTTTTCGTCCATTTCGCTCTCTTCCTCACTTTCCTCCATTTCGCTCTCTCTTCCTCCCTTTCCTCCATTTCGCTCTCTTCCTCACTTTCCTCCATTTCGCTCTCTTCCTCACTTTCGTCCATTTCGCTCTCTTCCTCACTTTCCTCCATTTCGCTCTCTTCTTACCTTTCCTCCATTTCGCTCTCTTTCTCACTTTCCTCCATTTCGCTCTCTTCCTCCCTTTCCTCCATTTCGCTCTCTTCCTCCTTTTCCTTCATTTCGCTCTCTTCCTCACTTTCCTCCAATTCGCTCTCTTCCTCCCTTTCGTCCATTTCGCTCTCTTCCTCCCATTCCTCCATTTCGCTCTCTTCTTCCCTTTCCTCCATTTTACT
>JACEVL010006403.1:185000-220000 GCA_020284085.1 Aporrectodea caliginosa
GTGTATGTATGTATGTATATGTATGTATGTATATATAGTATATGTATGTATGCATGCATGTATGTATATGTTTTTATGTATATGTTTGTATGTATGTATGTATGGCATTGTATGCATGAATGAATGAATTTATGTATGTACGTATGCATGCATGCACACATCAGGTCAAAATCAATCGTTGTTAGTATGTTGTACAAGAATCAACTAACGACTCATCAGACTTTAGTTTTCTGACCCCACAAAAATATATTTTCTTTTGCTTATCTGAGCGGTTAGAACATGAGTTGAACTCCAAACCCCAACAACTAAAACACTCATGAGAGTCAACATATACGTTGGGTGTCATTTGATTCCAGCAGGTTCAAATAAATCAGATCAGTTCTCGCCGAATCAACTACAAAATGTATAGGTCTAAGATTGGTCCATTTTCTAGTCGTTTTGAGCACGGTAACTCACTTTGAAAAGACGTCAGAACTCCAAATTTGGAAGTTACAAATGTGACAAGCTCAAATTCTACCACATCATCCCGATTATCATTTAGCACATAAGGCATATATATGAAGCTATATTATCTTAAAACATTACATAGATTAAAATTTTATGTATACTCCAGATATATATACTAACATGGTTATTTAACGTACCGAAAAAGTCATGATTTCAAACTAGGGTCATATGAAGACAAACATATAGTGACTCTTCGTGGATGCGAACTTCAACATTTAATATACGTCCTGAACTAACAAAGGAAGATCCAAAGATTCCTGGACAGGGAGACAGTTCATCACAGAGTTGTCGATGTCTTCTAACCTCACGGCGCTATCAAACTATGGGCAGTCGTGCGGAAACAACTTTCCCAATGTCGCCTCAGAAATTCAGCTCGCCTAAAAATGGCTGATCACAAGCCAACCGCAACACTGATTAGACAATTGCTATATACATCTGCTATATAAATTTCTTGCATGCATGTAGGTATGTATGTATATATATATGTGTATGTATGCATGTATATATATATTCGTTTATTGAGAAAAACAATCTGACGAAAACGCAGAAATGCTAACATGAGTGATAATGAATAATTAAAGTTCATTAGAAAGTTTTGGAATAAACTAGTAAATATTTTTATATAATGATCTGGGAATAAATTGAGAGTTGTCTTTGGATGGGAGAGTATGGTTGTGTGCTCTAGGTCTTAATTGGTGAGAGGAGAGGGGTCGGAGTGGAGGTAGGAGTTGGTGAAGTACATGCTTGGGGTTGTGTAATATGGAGAAAAGGAGTTTAGCATCGGCTATAATTGGCAAGTTCAGAGACTGTTGGAAAGGATTGCTCTAGGTAACCTAGGCGTTTGCTCTTTTTAGAAGCTTTTCCAGGCGTTCTTTATCGGAAGCCAGGGTGAGACCCCACCAGGATGGGGAGGCATATAGAAGTTTAGCAACGGTAGTGGCTTTGGTTACATTATGGATGAATGAGGAAGAAAGGCCATGGGTTTTGAGTTTTCTGATAGCATAAAAAGAGGAGGAGCAAGTGGCTGTGAGGTGGTCTATATGTATGTATATCCATATATGTATTTATGTATATGTATGTATGTATGTATGTATGTATGTATATATATATATATGAATGTATGTATGTATGTATATATGAATGTATGTATGTATGTGTGTATGTATGTATGTATGTATGTATGTATATATGCGTGTATATATATGCATTATATGGATGTAGGTGTGTATGCATGTATCTATGTGTGCATGCATATAGCTATGTGTAGTCCTATGTGAATGTATGCATTGTGTATGTATGCATATATGGCCGAGGACAATGGAGATCATTCATTCGTACCCATCGCCGCTAAATGGCTGGTGTCAGGATCTGATGATGACGATTATGAAACTGATGATGTATATTAGATATGCATGCATGTATATATGTATGTATGTATGCATGTATCTATGTATGTATGTATGTATGTACGTATGTATTATTATTATTTTTATTGTTATTATTATTATTATTATTATTATTATGGTTATTGTTATTATTATTATTATTATTATTATTATTATTATTATTATTATTATTATTATTATTATTATTATTATTATTATTATTATTAATTTTAATTAATTAATTAATTAAATTTATAACGCGAGCAAGGTCACATCGTAATGTGAATCTGAGACGCGGATACATGTATAGTAAACCGCCGGGAGAAGATGCAGTTAAATATCCAAGTGTTTGAAAGAGTTTTGAGTCGCTTTTTGAAGGAAAGAAGTGAATTTGAGCAACGAAGAGTGAGCGGAAGTCGATTCCATTCCTTGGGGCAGAGGCATGGAATGCACGCGTGCCCATAACCATTCTGCATCGGGGCTCAGCTAAAGACCCGTACTCGATTGTCATAGGCAACGAGGAGAAATGTAGGCCTAAGGAGTTAGTAGTGAATGGAGGCAGGGAAATGTGTTGGTGGTGATGGATTTGAAGGTCAAACAGGCCAATTCAAATTTTATCCTGAACTCAGCAGGAAGCCAGTGCAGCTGAAGGAGTAGGACTGAGGAACTAATTCGTAGTGGGACGCTCAGCACTACGCAAGCGTGAGAGACACAAACACATAATGCTACATGTGGCTACATGGTTTTCTCTCGACTCTTAATTAAAGACGCACTTTTTCAGCTGTTTGATGGCCACGTGTTGAGCTCTTCTGTGAGACTCTCAAGTGGCGCTATATAAATGTCTTTGTTACATTACATTACATTACATTACATTACCGAATTAGCATAATCAAGGGAACAGTCTATGATTTGCGACGTTTTCTTAGTCAGAACCGACCTGATGTGACGTATTGCCATGATGTGATAGAAACAAAATTTATATATATATATATATATATATATATATATATATATAAAAGGAAAAATGAAGATGAACATGTTTTTATGGACAGTAAAAATTTATTAATTTATTATTAATGCAGGCAGACAATGCAGTGTGAAAATTCGCAGTGTAAACAATATAAAACGTTGAAAGGTATATGTATGTAGGTTGTTTTCATCTATGTGCATGTTACCTGTACCTACGTATGTATATATATATGTATGCATGTATGTATGCGTATAAGTGTATATCTATGCATCTTGTACGCCTGTGCACATATATATATATATATAAAATTATATATAGACGTGCATATTTGTATGTGTGGTTGTACGAATGTTCGTGTGTATGTATGTAAATACGTGCACGTGTAAGTATGCACGCATGTAGGAACGTGTGTATGTATGTACGTAAACGATTGTAGATTTGTATGTATGGATGTACTGGTATATTTATGTGTGTATGTATGTATTCATGCATATGTGGGAGGATGTGCATATGAATGTATGTTTATGGGGGCGGGGAGATGGTTTAAAGGAAAAAGGCTGGCACGAAGATCAGAAGGACGTGGGTTCGATACCCGCAAGTCATGTAAGGTTGACTCGCCTTCCACTTCCTCGGGGCGACTGTAAAATGAGCAGTAGGACAGATGGGCGCCTTGCAGGCAGCAATACAGACATAATTCGACACCTGTTTTAAAATTGTTATCATCTGTTACTAGTTACTACTATATATCATTTAATCCGATTAATTCTTACTACATATTTGTCAGTTTGAACTAATAAACGAATATTATTGTGTTATGTATAATTATACATATAAGTATATGTGTATAAATATATGTATTACGTGTATTTATATACATCTGCATATATGTATGTGTTTATGTAACTCCGTCACTGTTCGTACTTTGACAGTGCCAGTCCCAAGCCTAGATGAAGGAGGAGGGCGACGCTAATGATCTTTGTTATCACACAGTGTCGTTAAACTTAAACTACTACTATTATTTGTGTATGTAAGTTTGCATGCATGTTTGTATGCATGAATGAATCAAATATTATTATGTATAATTAATTATATAGATAGACAATTATAATACCTCTAAGTGTTTATACGGTCTAACTTTTTCAATATTATGTCATAATCTGCTTAAATATTCATACTATATAAAATATACATAATTTTTAAATATTTGTTAAGTATTATATATGGAGCAATTTGGTTAATGGAAGGGCAATGTTTTGCTATTATGCCTATGATAACGTTATGCATTAAGCATTGACGGTAATGTAATTCGTGAGATTAAAATACTTCTTACTCTCGTTGTTAATTCTTTCTGCTGTTTGTCAATCGTGAAGGTTTTGGTAATGCCATAAATATAAATGCACACATGTATATTCTATAGCGACCGTTTAATGGCCTCGACCCTTTTCATTCTTCAATGAATTAATCGGGTGAGATCATTTACCACCGCTGCCGGTTTAATGGGTGCCACGCTATGTTATTTATGCATGCATGTATATATGTATGCATGCATGTATGTATGTATGTATGTATGTATGTATGTATGCATGTATGTATGTTTTTAATGTCTGTGTGTGCATGTTTTGTATGTTTATATGTGTGTATACAATAATACAATATACATGGATGAATATATATATATATATATATATATATATAGCACCTTTTGCTGTCTCACAAAAGCGCTGAGGGCATAAGACACCTCTGAATCTCTGAGTGGCGCTATACAAATGTTCAATTACAATTACAATTAGAAGCTGGTCTCTCTGAAGTGGCTTGTGTGAGACGCTGAGAAATTTCATAGCTATACGTAGTCTACATAACATTTTCGGTCCTCGTGTAGGGACTGTGCCAACCCGATATTCTAATCCATGATTAGCTACCATCGGTAGTATTTTTTTATTTTTATGGTTGTATATGTGGTAATACTGAAGGTACTATGTTCGGAAATAATGATGATACTATTGATGATATCAAAACATCCACGGTTGCCATGGGCGACCGCAGAAATTTGGATGCGAGAAACAAGCATGAGAAAAATTCGTCACATCGTCATGGCGGCAGATATGAACCAAAAACGATCATAATTATATGTATCCTATGAGGTGATAAGTTCCCTCCCTTACCCCAATGCGCGGGAACCCAAAGGGGTCGTCCATTAATTATGTCAACAAATTTTAGGCAGTTTTTGACCCCTCCCCTTGTCAACAACTGTCAAACATTGACAGACCCCCTAAAAAATTATGTCAACAATCCCAGAACCCCCCCTACAAAAAAGAAACAAAATGGCTCAATACATGTAGAATCATTTTTTTAAATTTTTACACTAAAAATGCAATCTCAAATTTCAAAATATATGAGTTTAGTTTATTACCAGCTTTTTAGTATTATTAAACATTAAGCACTTTATACATTTTTAGCATTTCTTAATGTTTTCGCTACCATTTGGAAGGGTCTTTGTTGATTTATTGGAGAAAAGTTTTTTGACGTCAACTTGTGCCGAACCCCCCCTCCCCCTTGTCAACAACAGTTACTGTCAAACTTTTCCAAACCCCTCCCCCTATTTTGTTGACAATTAATGGACGACCCCATAGACGTTTCCTAAACTTAACCCCCCAAATAAACTGACACATATTTTTTAACTTTGAGAATATGATAGGCACACTAAGACTACGATGGATAGACAACATTAATGAGGAAATAACACATCAGTTGGACTAACACCAAGTGGAGCACTGGACTTGGCGAGTAACCGAGGACAGTGGATGTCGTTCATTCGTACCCATCGTCATCAGAGGGCTGGCGTCAGGAACTGATGATATATATATATAATATATATATAATATATATATACATATATTTATAATTATCTGTGTTGTCTAATGATTTATTGATACAAATGTTTAAAAACCGTGCTGCAAAATTTGTTCAGACGATACTGGAAGTTCTTCCGGACAAGTATATTAAAGAACAAGTTGTGCTGAATTAGAAAGTTTGCATATATATATTCGTTTATTGAGAAAAACAAACTGACAAAAACGCAGAAATGCTAACATGAGTGAATAATTAAAGTTCAATAGAAAATTTTAGAATAAACTAGTAAATATTTTTATATGATGATCTGGGAATAAATTGAGAGTTGTTATAGTAGCATATAAAGTCAATTCGAAGTATATTACCACGTATGTAAGCATTTATCTCATACATCTGATCACTGCACCCGCTGCTATTCGTCCCAGCGCTCTTGAATAAGCTGGTGCCCGCGCTTGGCTTTCAAGTGGCTATTTAGAAGTTTGGAGCTTACGATCACGATTACTATCACACGTGTCAATATACATGTACGGCAGCCCGTTCGGGAAATGTAGAAATATTTCAAAAAGTCGTTATAACGACTTCAAAAGTTGTTATGACCGCCGTAAATTTATAAGTAGGCTTAAGTTAATGTAGGCGTTTCCTATTAGAGCGACCGTATGACCGTGACGCTGTTCAATTTTCAATGAATTGATCAGGTTAGATTCTTCACTACCGCTGACTGCGCTAGCCCGAAAGTTGAAATCTCTGAATTGAGCCACCGTCGGTATGCGAATCGGCGATCTCACGCATAGAGTCGCATGGGACGAACGCTCTAATTCTTACATACTTGTTCATTCATTTAGCGCAATTTCAGAGCTAAAGGACGCAAATTACAGCATGGGTCGAAATGTTCATTAGAATTTTTTCCTTGTTGTGAATACTGAGATGACGGTGAAGGATTTCGTTCGGACTGTTTTGGTCATTTATTGAATTAACAATGACAAATAAGTTTAAGAATTATTAGACGGATGGATGAACGAATACACAAAGACATAAAATTAAAATAAATATTACATATACAAATATACACTATAGCATGTCTTTAATGTCTTACAGGGCCTCATTTTATGCATGCATGTATATACCAACGCTGAATATATATCTGCCTGTTCATGACTGTGTCCATTTATGTAGGTATTAATCTATGTATGAATATATGTATACAGAATATTAGGCATTCTCCGTTATTATATATATACAGTACATAATATATATATATATTGAGATATGAATCTTTATTACCCTTTTAAATATTGGACGTAGCATAACTGGCATTTATTGTATTCCATCAAAGGATTTAGTTATTATAGTAGCACGCTGTAAAATTACATTACATTGTTGTAAACGTTGATTTAATACGTTCCATTTTAACGTGTTTCTGTCCTGTATCTGGCTCTATGATCTATATAGGTCGGTAAGCATGCGCATTATCGCACTATGTCTCCCATAGCCTGATAACCAGGCCTACTATTCAAATTCTCAGAATACAACTACAGATATATATATATATATATATATATATATTATATATATATATATATATATATATATATATATATATATATATATGGTGCAATATGCATGCTCACAGCAATAAATAATATCGTACATTTCTATATCTAGGTAAAAACATTGAAAATATTTCTGCAATAAGTATGCACATGGGATTAAATATGTATATATATACACGTGTATATATATATATACCAATATATATGTGTTGATATATATATATCAACATCTACAAATGGCAGCATATATATATATATATATATATTGAACAGTATGTATGTAAGTTTATATATGCAATAACCTTTCTCTAAATATATAGCCTATTTATCGGAAAATATATATATATTATTTCTGTCTCTCTCTCTGTGTCTGTCTGTTTGTCGGTCTGTCTCTTTATATATATATAGATATATTTATCAGAGTATATAATATACATATATATATACATATATCAGAGTATATATATATATATATATATATATATATACAGTTTCGGAGAAAGGTTGTTTTTTATACGGCAGCCCGAGATTTCTCCCAGAGTCCATCGACTTTTCTACGAAATCGTTTTCTGGGTCATTGACATACAGAGAGCCACTGCATAGAGAGAGCAATGACGTCTCCATGCGACTCATGCCAATTTATATCTCTGCTTTGACGGGATCTGGTCAGAAAGGTTATTGAAGCTACTGCTGCTGCTGCTGCTGCTGCTGCTGCTGCTGATATTACGACAGATGGCTGACCTCCTCTCGTAATCGCTGAAAGCAGAATAGCGAGGATCGCTGAGAGATGTGAGAAGTACATTGGCGGGTGTTTTATTGGAATTATTGCAAGTGAGGGATTTGGTTTAAGTCGTGATTTCATTCAGTGGATGGATGGTGGTGTTGGCTTGAGGTTATGGCGGGGTTTTGATAGGCTGGGTTTTCGGGGTTAGGTTACAGATGGTTTTGAATATTTGGGTTGGTGGATTAAAGTTTTGCGGTTTTTATTGGTTTGGGTTGCTAGGTTTAAATGGGTTGGGTTGTGAGGCTTAGCTTTAGGTGGATTTTTAATAAGTTTTGGTGGATTTTAATGGTTTGGGTTGCTAGGTTTAGGGTTTGGCGGGGATTTTTAATGGGTTGGGTTTCCAGGCTTAGGTTTCGGTAGGATTTTTAATGGGTGTGGGTTGTCAGGCTAAGGGTGGGAGTTGAAAGTATTACTACGTTTGGATATCTTGGTTTCCAGTGGTTTAGATAATTGTGTTTCATGCGAATTTTGAGTGAGGTGGGTTTCTAGTTTTCTGTCATGGTATTCGGGTTGACTGGTTAAGAAGGTTAAGATATCAATGTATATTAAGTGGCTGGGTTACTGGGTTTAGGATTTCGTGGTTTTCTTGCGGCCGGGTTAAAAGGCTTAGGCATGGACTGGCATGTTAAAAGACGAAATGGCGCAATAGCAGTTCTTTCTATAGCGCCAGTACAATAGCGCTGAGGTATCATGTGACTTTTTAATTTTGAATATTCCTTTCTCTTATTTCAAGCGATATCGCCACGGAAATTTACTTTATGGTGCCACAATTAAACTCTATCGCCATCTAGTGAATGCATTGATGAACAATATGGTGCTCATAATCTTCGGCAGATGGCGAGGAGTTCGTAGTACACACTGTGCCGTTCACCATACAGCCACAGTAGTGGTGCACTGGCTTTTTGGTCGCACTAATACTGTGTACACGTGTGTGTGGTTTCAGCACAGTAAGACGCGTACGTTCTAAATGTGTATGTAAATGTACACATATTTTTTAAAGCGATCTTATGGCTGAGACCTGCTCATTTTACAATGTATGTGTAGGGTGAGATCGTTCACCACTGCTAACCGTGTGAAAGGGTGTCAAATCGTTTAGGGTCCCCGTGTACGGGCCGTGCTAGCTAAAGAATACAAAGATATCCACCTCAGAATCAACAAAGGAAGACGCAAAAGACCCATGCTGTCACAAGACGTCTCTAAACTCACTCTCTTGTCGTGCTATAGCCCGAGATTTAAATCTTATGCTCCATTGCAAATAGTCTGAAATCTCTTTACGTTCTATACCCAGGTTCAATCAAAACTTAGGTCGTTAGGCAGGCCGTTGCTTTTTTCACACAAAATTCAGTTGGATTGTTGATCGGGAACAAGTTTTACATCCCGTTCAACTTGTGAACAGAAATCTTTCAATATCTTTATTATATCAACACACATAAGGAACATATACGCGCGTATATTAATATACATTGGAAACGGAACTGCATATCTTTAAAAACGATAATCGGAAGAAACAGTGGAATGAACTAGAATATCTAGAATAGAATGCAGAATATGCTAATATAATTGAACAAGAAATCATTCTCGTTGTTTTAGAATGTTTGCCTTCTGCTTGCTATAACATATAGAAGATTCTTGATGTAGTACTTTACCCTTAGGCCCTGAACCTTTCTGACTCGGCCTGTAGATGCACCCTAGCTGACGCGGGTGATGTATGGTGTGAAAGTTTACCCCGAGTTCAAAGTCATTCGTCTTGGATCATTTCACCCCCACCTCAAACTCACACACACGCCCCCTACACAAACAGTCGTGCACACGCCCTGTGTAAACGACCTGGCCCACCTTTCACCCCTCTGGCCGCTCTGTTCGACCCTTCTGTGACCACCTCTCAAATAGTTCAGCGCATTCCAATGGCTGAATGCCAAGCAAGAGAAGGGGAACAACATTCGAAATAATTGGCTTCTTCTGCGTACCTTCCTACACACACCCAACAGACGTCAAAGGCTCATTGCAAAGAACATGTGAAGCGAGTTAGAATAGACTCGAACTGAATAGTAGAGTACAGTGGAGTGTGGAGTGTAGTTGAGTAGGGTGGAGTATGGGGGGGGGGAGGTAGTGTGGAAGGGAGTAGGGTAGGGGAGGTGAGGTTGGAGTAGTCAGATGTCATAGGATGGGCTATGTGAATACGAAGTACAGCAAATAGGCGGAAGTAGAAATGGTTTTAATAATTCAAAGTTGGATAATGAGGTATCATACGATGATACGGCACCGATGCAAAAGAAGTTAATATTGTGTGTGTTTATGTGTGTGTGTGTGTGTGTGTGTGTGTGTGTGTGTGAGAGAGAGAGAGAGAGAGAGAGAGAGAGAGAGAGAGAGAGTGAGTGAGTGTGTGTGTGTGTGTGTGTGTGTGTGTGTGTGTGTGTGTGTGTGTGTGTGTGTGTGTGTGTGTGTGTGTGTGTGTGTGTGTGTGTGTGTGTGTGTGTGTGTGTGTGTGTGTGTGTGTGTGTGTGTGTGTGTGTGTGCAGATGGAATATTCTCCTCGTTACTATAAAGCTTCAATATTTAAATATATACACAGAGGTGGCGTATATATCTAATAAACAATATACACATATTACGTAAATATATAAGCATATATTCACATTTAGTGTAACAACATATTTATTTCCCTTTGTCCGGCGGCCTGGTTTGTTGTTGCTACCATTGGTTCATTGTTTCCTGTGTCATTTGTTTTCCCGACAACATTGTTTTTATCCAGAAGCGGTCAGCGAACCTTGGCTGATCGTGTCCAGCAGCTAGGTTAGATGGTCCTAACGACGTGGTCCAGATGGGATCAGAAACTCGGTTATAATTACATTTACATTTTAGATGAAGCTACAGTAATAGGTACATTTCCATTTCACTCCTTTTCTTTCTCCAAGGAAGGCTTGAAAGTATATTTATCATTCGCTCTCAAACGTCTGGATATCCAATTGCTCTTCACATATTAGCCACTGACTAACAGCATCTCCGATTCGCATTTCTTTGTGACTATTCGCATTTTGAGTATTTTGTTCTTTCCTTCTGTAGTCGTTGTTTCATTTGTCTTTTCATTTCGCCTTCTTTATTTCATTATTCCTTCCGTCAATCCTTCCTTGCTTCTTTCCAACCTCTTTTCAAATATCTATCCTTCACTTCCTCATTTCGTTTTTTCCTTCAGTCCTTCCAAACTTCATTCACTTTTCATTTCTTCCTTTTTCCTTCGTTATTTTATTAATTCCTTCAAGTCTTCCTTGTCTTTGTATTCTATTCATTCCTTCTTATTTTCCATCGTCGTTTCCTTCCCTCCTTTAATCCTTTCTTCATCCTTTTACATTTCTCATGCATTCCCTTCGTTTTTTCTTTAAACCCTTCCATTGTTCTATCCCTCCTTCATTCCTACCATCCTTTTTTCCATTCACATACACCCACAGTCAGTCAGGCCCAGCAACCAGAGACCGCGCGTGCCTCCCTGTCATTCTTATCTCGGCTGTGAGCAGGAGAGAACGATTCTAGACGGAGCAAGAGCAGAAGGATGGAAGAGGGGGAGGAGGGGAATCTGGAGGAAGAGGCGGCGGGAGGAGGCGAGAGAAGAGGTGGAGAGGAGGAGGAATAGGAGGAGGATGAGGAGGAGTAGAAGCAGCCGAAGGCTATAAATAGTATGAATCATTAAGGGAGAAAGTGTTGACGTCAAGCTCAAACATGCTTCAGCCACTCTTCGCACACTTCCTCCCGCTCTCCTCTCTTCCGTTCATCCATTCGTTCGTCCGTCCGTCCATCCATCCGTCTGTCCTTCAATCCGTCCATCGCTCCTTTTCCATCCATTCGCACTTCAACCGGACGTCCATCTATCTGTCCTTCTATCTATCCTTCTATCTGTCCTTCTATCTATCCTTCCCTCTGTCCGTCTATCCGTCTGTCTATCCGTCCTTCTATCTGCCCATCTGTCCGTTCAGCCATCTATCTGTCATTCACTCCATCCATCCATCCATACGACCTTCCATTCGTTCATCCTTCCACCAGTCCACCGATCCATCCACTCAGCTATTCATCCGTCCATCCTTCCATCAATCTATCTGTTCGTCCGTCCGTCCGTCCGTCTATCTATTCATTCGTCCATCCATCCATCCATCCATCCATCCATCCATCCATCCATCCATCCATCCATCCATCCATCCATCCATCCATCCATCCATCCATCCATCCATCCATCCATCCATCCATCCATCCATCCATCCATCCATCCATCCGTCGGTGGTGTAAGAAGCACCATGTCTTGGAAGGCTTACAGAGGGCAAAGCGTCTGCACGCGAATGGTATCATTTGCTTGGCAGTGTTTTTCCTGAGACTTCCTCACCTCAACTCCTCAGCTTTCTGCGCTTATCCTCCTGTCCTTACTCCTCCTCCTCCTCCTCCACCTCCACCTCCTCTTCCTCCTCCTCCTCCTCCTCCTCCACCTCCTCCTTATCCTCCTCCTCTTCACACTATTCCGGTTCTTCCTCTTCCTCTACTTCCTCTTCCTTCTTCCAGTTTATTCATCTTTATTCTCCTCCTCCTCCTCCTCCTCCTCCTCCTCCTCGTCCTCCCTCCTCCTCCTCCTCCTCTACAATCTCGTCTTTATCTTCCTCCTTCCTCGCTTCACTTCTTCTTTCCTTTCTAACTCCCCCTCTTCACGCCCCGATCGTTCAATTCTTTCTCTTCCTTCCCTTCCTCCTCCTCCTTCTATTTCTGCCCTCTTTCACCTCCTATTTTTCCTATTCTTCCTCCTCCTCGGAAACGATTCTGTTTCTACTGCACGGGTCTGTCTGTCTGTCTCTGTCTGTCTGTCTGTGTCTATCTGTCTGTCTATCTGCCTGTCTGTCTCTGCCTGTCTGTCTTTATGTCTGTCTCTGTCTCTGCCTGTCTGTCTGTCTCTGTATGTCTGTCTCTATCTGTCTGTCTATCTGTCTCTGTCTGTCTTTCTGTCTCTGCCTGCCTGTCTGTCTGCCTGTCTGTCTGTCTCTCTCTGTCTTTCTGTCTCTCGCTCTGTCCCTGTCTGTCTGTCTTTCTCTGTCTGTCTGTCTGTCTGTCTGTCTGTCTATCTCTCGGGCTGACTCTTCAACCGCTCGATCGATCCGCCTGCTTTCCCATTCCACCAGTCCTACCCACACCCTCCCCTCTTCCCTACAGTTTCCCATTCTGACCCACAGCCACACCCACACGCGCACACACACACAACACACACGCACATACACCTTGTGGTCCTACATGCAAGATGGCTTTCGACCCACTAACAAATTCATCCTCCAGCGCCGATCCATACACGCACGCACGCACACACGTACATCCTCACCCCACCCTCTATCTCCCTCGGCTGGCTTCAGAGGCTGGTTGGTTGCGTAGCCTCGTCCAGCTGGGCCACGGGCTGAGCAAAACATCAATAAGTAGGGTCCGGTGGCCTGCGCAGACGTTGCGCACGGCAGATAAGTTCATCGGATGAACGGGGAACCAGCGCAGGGCGCAGAGGGAGGCAGGTAACTGGCTGGAAGAGACCGGTGATTGATGGCGATTGGCTAATGGCAGCTGCGGCGGCGGGATGTTCTGCTGAGGTGGTCCATCCGAAGGCAGAAGAAAAATACATTGTGATGGAGGAGGAGAGGGAGGGGAGGGGTGGGTGGGAGAGGGGAAGGGGAGAGGAGGATAGAGAGAATGGGGAGGAATGGAATAAAGAGGAGGAGAGGGAGAGAGAGGAGAAGCACGATAGGGAAAAGAGAGGACCATGTAGAAGGAAGAGAACGAAATGTAAGGGTTTAAGGAGGAGGAGGAAAAAGAGGAGGAGAAAGAGGAGGAGGAGGACAAGAAGGAGGAGGGACGACGAGAAGGCGGATGTAGAACGGAGGAGAGGGAGAAAAAGAGGAGAAGGAGACGAAAGGGCAAGAGAAAACCATGTAGCAGGAAGAGAGCGAAAGGGAAGAGTAAAAGGAGGAGGAGGAAGAGGCGGAAAAAGAAGAGGAGGAAGAGGTGGAGGAAGATTATGAAGAAGAAGAGGAGGAGGAGGAAGAAGAGGATGGAGGAGAGGAGAGGAGAGGAGAGGAGAGGAGAGGAGAGGAGAGGAGAGGAGAGGGAGAGGAGAGGAGAGGGAGAGGAGAGGAGAGGAGAGGAGAGGAGAGGAGAGGAGGAGAGGAGAGGAGAGGAGAGGAGAGGAGAGGAGGAGAGAGAGAGGAGAGGAGGAGAGGAGAGGAGAGGAGAGGAGAGGAGAGGAGAGGGAGAGAGGAGAGGAGAGAGAGAGGAGAGGAGAGAGAGGAGGAGAGGAGAGGAGAGGAGAGGGAGAGAGAGGAGGAGTAAAATGGAAACAGGGAAGAACGGGAGGGAATAGGATATGAGTGGGAAAGGGAGGAATAGTGAAAGTGGACGCGGAGAAAGATGAGGTTCAGGCACTGGTCGAAGAGAAAAAAGATGGCGTGGGGTTAAGGAAAGGAAACATTTAATAGGACAGGAAAGCGAATGGAACGAGAGGTTGGAAAGACAAGTTGAGTAAATCAAGATGGAAGGAAACTTGGAGGAAGAGAGAGACAATGGAAATGTAAGTGGCCAGAGGAAAAGAAGATTAGGCAGCAAACTCAAAACATGTCGGAAGGAGTTCGATTCCGACAATGCAAAATAGAAAAGAATATAATAGCACAGCCAACCAAGGTATGAAGCGTTAGCGACTTCGATTTCTTTGACAGGGATAACAGTAAATGTGTTTGTATTCACACGGACACACACTCTCTCTTGTAATCGTAATCGTAATCGTAATCGTAGTCGCAATTGTCAACTCCAAATTTCAACAGTTCTACTCTAAATACTCTAAATCCATCTGTAGGGCACCAGCTTATTCACTAGGGGTCGAAGTAGAGTAGATAGTATGATGGCAGAACAAGAAAAGTAGGAATAGGAGGGTCAAAATGTTCTGCGTTATATAAATAAAAGACTAGGGGTGAAAGGGTCGAAGTGCTGCACTGACATCGTAGTATAAAGGCAAAGCCCGTCTCCGGTTCGAATCCAAAGACATTAGTTAAAAAGCCGGCGAATGAAGAAGGCCGAACAAGAAGAGGAAATGCGGAGGCACGCACGCTCATTCGACCACTTGCATAATTCATGAACATTTATCCACTCATTCACAATTCATGTGAGTTCCACCCGCTTCGAAGACCAAGGTGCAGACTGAACTATAGCAGGTGTCAGACTTTGGCACAGCAACATGACTCTTCTTTCTGACTGACTGACTGACTGACTCACTGACTGACTGACTGACTGACTGACTGACTCACTGACTCACTGACTGACAGAATGACTGATTGACCGAATGCCTGACTGACTGATTGACTGAAAGAATGAATGAATGAATGAATGAATGAATGAATGAAAGAATGAATGACTGACTGACTGACTGACTGACTGACTGACTGACTGACTGACTGACTGACTGACTGACTGACTGACTGACCGAATGACTGACTGAAAGAATTAATTAATGAATGATGACTAAATGAACGAATGAATAACTGACTGACTTACTGACTGACTGATTGGCTGAATGACTGACTGACTACCTGACTGAATGCTTGATTGATTGACTGACTGACTAAATGACTTACTGACTGACTGTCTTTCTGACTGAGAAACCGAATCATGGGTGAGACCTGGTTGAAGCTATATACAGAAGCGTATAGCAGACAGAGACACGAGACAGACAGACAGAGACAGACAGACAGAGACAGGAGGGAGACAGACAGAGACAGACAGACATAGACAGACATAGACAGAGACAGACAGAGACAGACAGACATAGACAGACATACAGAGACAGACAGACAGAGACAGAGACAGAAGGAGTAATATATTTCATCCTTCAGACTGATAGATTGAGTGGCTTTATCGCTGACTAGATTCCTCTCTGGCTATCTGTCTGTGTGCTTGTCTATCTGTCTGTCTATCTGTTTACCTGTCTGCCTGTTTTTCTGCTTGTCTGCGTAGTTGTCTTCGTGGAATTTGGCCTACTTTAGACGATCAAAAATATTCTAATGCCTCCAAATAAATGTCTCCTCTGAGACCAGAGAGACGAGGATCACTGAGATTGTTTATCAGCTGCTGCGCAGATGAGCAAGCGGAGGAGGAGGAGGAGGAGGAAGATGATGAGGGGAATGGAGATGGGATGAAGAGAGGATCAGCGGGATTTGGAAAGGGATGAGGTTGAGATGGAAGAGGAAGTGGAAGAGGAGGAAGAGGAGGAAAAACAGGAAGAGGAGGAGGAGGAGCAGGAGCAGGTGACGAAGAAGATGATGAAGGAGAAGCAGAAGAAGAACAACAACAACAAAAACAACAACAACAAGTACAACAACATGAGCAATAAGAAGAACAAGAACAAAAACAAGAATATGAACAAGAAGAAGAACAAGAAGAACAAGAAGATCAAGAAGAAGAAGGGGAAAGAGAAGAAGAAGAAGAAGAATGAGAATAAGAACGTGAAGAATGAGAAGTAGAGGAATGGCAAGGAGAAGAATGAGATGGAGAAGAAGGGGAAAAGAAGAAGAATAAGAATGAGAATGAGAAGAATGAGATTGAGAAGAATAAGGAGAATGAGAAGGAGAAGAATGAGGAGAGAAATGAGCAGGAGAAAAATGAGAGGAAGATAAATGAGATGGAGAAGAATAAGAAGGAGAAGAATGAGAAGGAGAAGAATGAGAAGGAGAAGAAGGATGGGAGGAAAGAAGGAGGAGGAAAGATGAGTGTTACAGGAACAAAAAAAAGATAAGGATGATGGAGAGGAAGAGACTGAGAAAAATGACGAGAAGAGAAGCGATGATAAAGGAGAAGAGGTGATGAGAGGGTAGAAGATGAGGAGTCGGAGGAGCAGAAGGAAAAAGAAGACGACAGGAGGACGGGTTAGATGAAGGGAAAGTGGAAGAACAGCAGAAGGAAGAGAAGAAGAAAGAGGAAAGGTGGAAGTGGAGATGGAAAGGAGAAGCAGGTGGAAGATAAGAAGGGAGGGGAGTGGTAGCAGAAGGAGGAGGGGAGTAGCGGAGAAAGTACAATTATAAAAAGTGCAGGAGGGTGAGGAGGGAAAGGAGGGAAAGTATAAGGAGGAAACGAGTTTTCCTTGGGTCATTGGTTAAATTGCTCATCCAGAGGTGGTGTATCTCCAAAATTTTACAAATCTAAAACTTTAGCCTGTCTGACGAATCTATAACCGATTCTTGCTATTCGCTATTCAGAAAACACAAAAATGTATGAAACAAGAATTATATGAACTGTTATTGTAACAAATACACAGTTAGGTTTCATGGTCTCCACTTTTACGTGGCGGATCTCAAATCTAAGGTGCCAGAGCTGAGATCCAGCGAGATCCGGCTGAATTTAACCACTACGTGGAGTCCCAACAGAAGTTTTGAAAGCGTCTGGTTGCTGTATGTATTCCTTCCGATTTGTCCTCTTGTCCTCAAAACACAAACAGAGCGTTTGTGTTTTGACGACAAGAGGAAAAATCGGAAGGAATTTTGAGGAACGAAACACTACGACAATTGAAAGGCAAAAGATGCTGGGACAGGTAGAGAATGAAGAATGAATAGGAGGATGGAGAGACAAATGAGGAAAGAGAAGGCCAGGCGTGTGTAGTCGAGAGTAATGAGCAATTGATAGGAACGAAAGAATCGCAGAGAAAGCTGAAGACGCATAGCAAGAGATTAATGTTTGTTTAATGGAAGCTAAGAAGCAAGCCTCTGGCTGCTCGAAGTGTACGACACATGCAGTCTTGCAGTTCTATTTTAGATTGCACTAAAATACTAACCCCCGTGGTAACCAGACTCGGACCTCCTTCTGAGTATACCCTTGACTCGACACAGCGCTCGTGAATAAGCTGGTGCCCTGCGCTTTGCTTTCAAGTGGCGCTTTAGAAGTTTGGAGTTTACAATTACGATAACTCATACACCTTTACAATAAATTCCACGTATTATATAAAATATTAACAAATGCAACGAAATTGGAACCTATATATGAACAATGGATATTGGAAGGGATTATATCGGTCTGTTGAATGAGCTATAATGCTCGAATGTCAGCAGATAGATGTTTCAGGAATTCTTTAGCACGAGCAGTCGTACAGAAAGATCGGATATAGGTAGCACCTCGACTGTAGGATCAGATGACAAGGGAAAGGAATGCCAAGGCCAAGTCTAGAAGATGGAGCCACTAACTGCTCTCATATATATATATATATATATATATATATATATATATATATATATATATATATATATATATACATATATAATATACATGTATATATATCTGTATGTATGTATCTACGTGTATGTGTATGCGCGTAGCTATATATTTCTCGATCGGCACGGGTGGGGTACACGTCTGTAACCTTACCTTTGCCTGTTTGCTCACTACAGACCTGTTTTATGCGTCCTTCTTCGGGGCTGCACACAACACTGCAATCAGTCTGAATGTAATACGTAATAAATTAGGATGTATTGTGTGATATGCCAGCATGTAATGTTTGCTATAGGCGTTTGTGTATGCATGTGTTCATGTTAATATATGTAAATGTATATGTTTACGTGTGTATGTATATGTATATGACCATTTGTATGCATACGAATATGCATGTGAATATGAATGAGTATGTGTACAACAACTATACATGTATATGCAAAACTTTGCATGAGTGTATGCATATGTACATGTATGTATATGTCTATATAGATGTATAAATTATGTTTATGAAGTTGGATGATGGATGGGCCGATGGATAGATGAACAGATGGATGAATGGATGGATAGATGAATGGTTGGATGAATGGATGTATGGATGGATGGGACGGTTGACGAATTGACTAGTGGATGAATTGATGGATGTATAGGTGAATGGCTGTCTGGATACGTGGTGGTTGAATGGGCGGATTCACGAGCGAACGGTTGAACGGATGAATGGGCGGCTGAGTGGTTGGGTGGACGAATGCGTTAGCAGCAGCAGCAGCAGCAACAGGGATGTTGGTCGCCATCACGGATGAGTTCAGATGCTGGCACCAAGCACCGTCAGTCGCAGAGCAACTTACAGTAACAATCTCGTTTAGAAAAGCAAATGCGCGTGAAAATTGTTCCGCTTCGATAGATATAAGGACGGATGGATGGATGGATGGATGGATGGATGGATGGATGGATGGATGGATGGATGGATGGATGGATGGATGGATGGATGGATGGATGGATGGATGGATGGATGGATGGATGGATGGATGGATGGATGGATGGATGGATGGATGGATGGATGGATGGATGGATGGATGGATGGATGGATGGATGGATGGATGGATGGATGGATGGATAGTAATATCAACGTTAGAAAAAGTATGTTATTTTATCGTGTGTATAACTATTGTTTTTGACATTAGTATAGTACAATATGGGAAGAGTATTAGAGTTATCACCAATGTCACAATTGAGTTTACTTTCAGTTTCAGTTTCGCATAATTATATATGTTGTTATTATGCTTGCCCTAACCGCATTTATAAAACAAAAACAATTATTAAAATTATATATATAGCAATAATTACTCGATTGGGTTCTATAACGACGGAAATTGACCTAATTAATCTCAATTAACTCATTAACAATTAATAGGACATATTTATATTTAAAAAAAAGGTCAGAGCCTACCTCCTTGACAATTGTCAATGCGTTTTCTAAATATGGTTATTCATTGTTATGCCACAATTAGTTAAGTGACCTAGTTAAGTGTTGTTAGTTAAGCCAGTTATTCTCATTTTTTTCTGACAATGCTATGTGTAGACTATACTCAACTGTCATCCCTCTGCTAACATGGTAAACGGGTATCCCTAACTTAGCGGGACTTCAGTCCCTTCTGGGAACCCGATTGTTTCCCTTAAATGTTAATAAGATAATCATGTGATCTGTCTGTTTTAATTTCCAAACTTATGATCGTTGATTATGATTATTCTGGATCACTACTTGTAAACTATTCTATGGAAACAATAAAAGGATTGATTGATTGATTGATTGATATACAGTCAGGTCTAATGCAAATTGGTGTCTTATATATGTTGTTATTATTGTAACGACAGTGTGATTCTCGTTAACGATAACGATAACGAAAATGTTCGTTAACGAAAATAAAATGATTTCGTTAACGATAACTATAACTATAACTAAAAAATATCATTAACTATAACTATAACTATAACGAAAATAACAGTAACGAAAATTCATCTTTATTTTCGTTAATACGAAAAATAAAAATAGGAAGTGCATTATGGACGATTCGACATAAATGAGAACGAAAATGCGATATTTTCATTATGCAATTTGTCAGTTACTTTTGGAAACTTGTGTATTCATGAAACTGAATGCACCCATGCTTCAAAGGCTTTCAAAGCTCTGAGCAAATTGTGAAACAGCGTGTTTATACGCACAATTTTGCTTATAGCCTTAATCATTGTAACTACGTAGTAACTAAAATTAACTAAAATAAAAGTCCATTAACTATAACTATAACTATAACTAAAAACTATAATAATACTAACTATAACTATAACTATAACTAAAATAAAAAACCATTAACTATAACTATAACTATAACTAAAATAAAATCTGTAAGGAGAATCACACTGGTAACGACGCTATTATGATTGGCCTAACCGCATTTATATATCATTTTGTTCTAGTTATGTTATTTTTTATACCAGAGGCCCTATTATTATCTGAAGATTTGGAACCACATCTGGTAAGGCACGGACTCAGTCCTGATCAAGTTAATACATACACTGATTTTCTTATGTGTAATATATTATGATTTATTGAACGTTACGTGATATTATGCTATATTTCTAAGCTATGACTTATGGCTTCTGTGGCAGAAAGCACACAGATCAAAAGCTGAAATAATTTTACTGATGACATACCAGACGATTTAGTTATAACTCTTGAATCAAAAGAACATTGTTCATCCGAATAATTGGTTTTCATCGCCCTTTCTTTCGGCTGATAGAGGTCAGAGGTTTGGAGGGCAGCATCGTAGAGAGATCGTCGACTGGAGCCATTACTTATCCAAAGGTCGGCGGTACTTCTCTAAGACGACCTCTAGCAGAGTCGGTTGCGGGAGTATACCTGGCCCGCGGCTAACCTTTAAGATTCACCTTTAAGCTTCCAGTTCAAAGTGGAGTACGTAGATTCGAGGTCCAACAAATCGGAAAAACAACCCCATATATTGTGTACATTTACATGTTACATTTTATATGTACATGTATATACATTTATATAAGTTATTGATATGTTAATATATATTATTCACATATGCAACAATTCCCCTCTGATAGATATACATGCAGATAATTATATCAATTTAGGCTTATATTGACATGCACATATTATATACTACCTATGTGCATATTTGTGCATAAGGATACAATCATATATATATATATATATCGTAGATGAACATTATTAGGGATATGGTCCTTTTATTGTGGCTAAATGTCTAATTCGACATTTTAATGTACTTATAACATGAGTAGATTAACAATTTGTGTTAACGTATAAGTACCTTCTATTTCAAGTTAGTAGAATACAAACACTAAACTGTGTTCAACTACGGTATTGATACTTTGCCATTAGATAGTGGTCCTCAGTGAATGCAGAGAAAATAGCAATATTTTGGGTAGTTCATGCATATATATATATACATTACATAAACGCATATATACAAGACGTTAATGAGCTATAAGTTCCAAGCACATACTTATACTAATATACTTACATGTATGTTATATTTGCTTTTTACTTCTGTACTATAAAACCCGCCTGCTATGTGTTATACAATATATACGATAAACTGTACATGATATTGCCCTCCTTCCAAAGTTCAGAAGTACACGCGACCATACGACAGAACATCAATGGTTATAACTGTCTCGAGCGCGGTTCAAACCCAAACTCTGTGCGTTGCAGACCGACCGCTCTAACCAATCGGCCACCTTTCAACAAGTCATATCCATGGTTACCCTAATGAACCTCTCTGGATAAGGCGCTATATAAATCCACGATTACTATTATATTTACAGCTACGGCATCAAATAACCGATTAGTTACTTTTTACTTACTCAGTTGTTTGTTTACTTCTAAGTGAGTTATTTTCTGTGTCTGATTGCGTCCCTTTTGCTGTTCAAAGCGACGGTTTCAATTTCATGTGTAAATACAAACACGACTTCTTTACGACCACGTGTGAATGAGAGAGAAGTGCAAAGCCTGATTGGTCACGTGCTAGTTGCTGCAGCTGCTAGTGCTGATGATGGCGACGATGATGATGATGCCTGGCTCCAGTTTTCAGCGCAGAGAAATTGCATCCGCCGCGAACTCTCTTCATCATAAGCAAAACTCGAACAACAATAATTAGTCATCTATTACCTCTCAAAAATCGAAGTATTCTAACCCTTTCACATTATATATATATATATATATATATATATATGGCCACTATACACTCATATATGTATATACATAGATACATGCATACATACGTATATATATATATATTTGTATATATATATATATAAACACATCCCAATATCATTGATCTATTGCCGCCTCAAGCTTTTGTACTCGGTTCTAAACATGATGCTATTTCACCTCTGAGTAGGCTTCTTGAAGGGGTGCTATACAAATTCTTGAAATGAATATAATATTATAGGTTTATAAATTATATATATATTTATATTTATGAATAAATACACGTATCAAATAAACTATATATAAAGCATACACATATAAACTCTACGAATATATAT
Organism: Aporrectodea caliginosa; assembly: GCA_020284085.1. Classification (NCBI taxonomy): domain Eukaryota; kingdom Metazoa; phylum Annelida; class Clitellata; order Crassiclitellata; family Lumbricidae; genus Aporrectodea; species Aporrectodea caliginosa. The sequence continues at coordinate 207,888 of JACEVL010006403.1, forward strand.
ATTATACACATATATACTATATATTCGTCGATATATATATTTATCGGAAAACATATATAGGCTAATGATATATAATTATATATACAGGAAAACGTATATAGGCCAATGATATATATATATATATATATATATATATATGAAAACGGAATATACTAATGATATACATTTATGTATAATTTTCCAATACGTGGCCATCTAAACGATATATAAAGTATGCCTATATATATATATATATATATGTATATGTATAAACTCGACAAATATATATATATATATAAGACATGCATATATATGAAAGTGCATATAGGTTAAGTGATATATAAAACATACATATATGTATGTATATTTTCGCAGTTGGTTATCAGTACGTGGCCATCTAAGCGACATATGGATGCAACAGTTTGACAACATCTGACGATATCAAAGGACGTTGAAGGAAGACCTTTCGACTTCTCTCACTGTCTCGACTTTAGAAGGACAACGTTATAAACCATATTTATGTGTTCTTATATTTATCAGTATATATATATATACATATATATATATATATACAAACATATATATATATATCATACTCAGGTTTATATTCACATATAAGGAAACCAAGTATGTGTATGGTTTAAAATAAACATGCTTCTACACAACTGATTTCGGATAGTCTATGTATGTATGTATGTTTCTATGATTGAAATTGAATATGTTAGTTAAGTAATAATAGTTAAGCCTCTTTGTTGTTAATTTTGAACCAATGCTTATTTCTTCAGCTGGCCTTTATACCATTTTGTACTACATTCCTCCCAGGTGGCCCTGACCAGCGGGACCTTGGCCCCTTTTGGGTCTCCTGAGTATCCATACTTGTCTGCCAATGTACTGGATGGTTTATTACTTAGTCTGTTATGGTTACCAAATGAAAAATCAATCAATCAATGTATGTATGTATGTATGTATGTATGTATGTATGTATGTATGTATGTATGTATGTATGTAGGTATGTATGTATGTATGTATGTATGTATGTATGTATGTATGTATGTATGTATGTATGTATGTATGTATGTATGTATGTATGTATGTATGTATGTATGTATGTATGTATGTATGTATGTATGTATGTATGTATGTATGTATGTATGTATGTATGTATGTATGTATGTATGTATGTATGTATGTATGTATGTATGTATGTATTCATGTATGTATGCATGTAGGGCCTATGTATGTATGCATGTGTGGGGCACGGTGGCCGATTAGTTAGGGCACTCGACCTGTAACTCGGAGAGTACGGGTTCGAGCCTCGCCCGAGACAGTTGCTGTGTAGGGACCTTGAGCAAGTCCTTCGCTAACAATTGCTCTGCAATACAATTGTATCTACGACTGCGTCGTTTGTGCACTTCTGAACTAAGCTGTAAGTAGGGCAATATCAAAGTACAGTTGCATTGTACTGTATTGTATTTATTTGTTTGCTGCCCTGGTGTGGCGATGTCAACTGGGCCTCGCCCCAGTCTACATGCGAGAGCTTTGTTGCCCCACTGCGGGTACTCAAGGCCGCCGCCCATCCGCTCCGCAGAGAAGGGTGTGTTTCTAGTCCCACTTGCTCGAAATTCAACCATGCAGAACCGAGCTGTTCCGTGGTGGACCCAGTGGTCTGGAACGGACTAAAACTTGAGCGGCGCCTGCTCCCTGGGACTCTTACTGAAGGCTTTTTCATTAGACTTAAGACTGTACTTTTGGCCGTGTTGTAGTCGGGAACGAATCTGAGTAGTAGACGCTATACAAATTATTGAATGATTGAATGATTGAATGAATGTATGCATGTATATATATATATGAATGTATTTATATATATGTATGTATACATGTATACATTCATTTATATATATATTTTGCGGGCATGTATGTATATACATGTATGAATATATATATATATATATATGTATGCATGCATACATTCATTCATTCATATATATTGCAGGCATGTATGTATATAAGGATGAATACATGCATGTATGCATGCATGCATATGCGCTTGTCAGAACAAATAAAGGTTACTTACTTACTTGTATTTTTTACTTACACATTTTTATCCATGTATGTGCATATGCCTGTATATATATACTAGTATTGATACATGTATGTACATATGTAGGAATGAACATATGTGCAAGAGTGGTTTGTAAGTGTCTATGCATATGTTTTGCTGTATTATATGCATACATGCATACGTATGGATTGAATGTATGTATATATGTATGTTATTTATTATGTTTATATGTGAGCATGCATACATGCAATGTATGTATGAGATTTTACCAGCATTTATAAATATATGTATGTGCGTGTGCGTGTGTGTGTGTGTGTGTGCGTGTGCGTGTGCGTGTGCGTGTGCGTGTGCGTGTGTGTGTGTGTGTGTGTGTGTGTGTGTGTGTGTGTGTGTGTGCGTCTGTATGTGTTTGAGTGTGTGCACGAGGCATATGTCACATGGAGTCTTTCGTCAATATCTGCTCTCGTGAATAAGCTGGTGCCCTGTGCTTGGCTTTCGAGGGGCGCTTTTGAAATCTGTCGTTTTACGATTACAATTATTTTATTACGTTTTGTAAAGCAATTGTAATGTATGCAATGACGCCATCAACTGTATGCGTGGATTACATAACAATCAAGATGTCTTTTGTTGCTGGTAATTTTTAGCGGAATTTCCTGCAGTATCGAGATCTTAGGCCTACTCATTTTGTTTTTTATGCCCACATATAATTATTATAAATATAAGTTATATAAAAATTATATATATCTGGGGATTTATAGTTATATATTCGGTAGTAATCGTAATCGTAAACTCCAAATTTCTAAAGCGCTACTATAAAGCTAAGCGCGGGGCACCAGCTTATTCACGAGCGCTGCGTCGTATCAGAGATCGATGTCCAGGAGAGGTCAGAGGGTCTGGTTGCCATAGAAACCAGAGACAGGAGACAGAGCAGCTGCTAAGGTGGGTTTTTCTATATGTATAGCTGGCCTTATAAACGATATATGCTACCAACAATATATATATATATATAAATATTTAGAAAAATGAACATAGTTTAATATATATATATATATAAATATTTAGAAAAATGAAGATAGTTTAATATATATATATATATATATATCTATAATGTGTGCGTGAGTGTGTGTGTGTTTGTGTGTGTTTTTTTCAAGGTCGCTCTGACTGGTCTGTATACCAAGTTTACCAACCCCAAAAGTACAAGTGAAAAGTACAGTAGGCCATCAATAATATTGTGCAATATAAACACATACATATTCAATATTACAAGCACACATATATAAACACACACAGACCTATATATGCATATATATATACGCACACATACACACACATATATATATATTTGTATACCTATATAATGTATTTATATATCTGTATGCACAAATTCATATATGCGTGTATCCTTTTGTGTTTGTATTGTGAGAGATCATACCGGCCCATGAACCATGAAAGATAAAGATAAATTTAATGCAATGCATGTGTGTGTGTGTGTGTGTGTGTGTCTGTGTGTGTCTGTGTGTGTCTGTGTGTGTCTGTGTGTGTGTGTCCTTTATTGTTCAATTGCATATCACATGCATATTCATGAGTGACAGCTTGCCCTTTATATAAAATGTAAAAAATATATTCAGTGTGAATGTACAAACATCTCAAATGATGGTCACCGCTGCTTTGGATATGATATATATATATATATATATATATATATTAGAGCTGTACCGATTTAACGGCCATACGCGTAATCGGGCCGATTATTAGAACAATCGGCATAATCGGGTATCGGTAGCAATAATCGGTTAATCGGTGCCGATGTCAAAATTGTGTTATAATTTAATAATTTTACTTGAATTATTGCATATTCCAAGGTATTTGCTTCGATTTTCATCTATCGTTTTTTACGTCCCTTATTATTTACGCATTAAAACATTAATTTCCCAACTTAACTTTGTCTTACCTACTAAAGATGATAAACATTTAATCTCACGAGTCCTGTATAGAAAGCCATCACCTGCCCACCAATCCTGATAAATATCTAATATAGTCTTATATAGATAGCATGCATGCATTCTCATCACATTCTCAGTCCCTCTCTCCTTCTAATAATAACTAAATAATTCATCAGGCATGGACATAGTTGATGACAATTTCTCGCCTTATTGTCGCTCTAATAAATTATGGGCTTCTCGTTTTATGCTATAATCTTGCTTAGCATTCACTCGTAACTCTAGTTTAATCACAATGTACCTGATAGCGGTGTGACTATCAGTTTTGTTGTTGTTACCAATAAACGAATATAATAATAATAATTTAAACGTCCACCTTTATAGTTGTGACGCTAGATTACTGGTTTATGTTTCGGAACCGAACATTTTGACTAAACAAATAATGAAATATTCGGTCTCATAATGGGTACTGGCAATTTAATAATCGGCTATACGCGGTATCGGTATCGGCAATTTAATAATCGGCCATACGCGGTATCGGCATAATCGGCAAAAAGCGATATCGGTACAGCTCTAATATATATAATATATATATATATATATATACATGCATGTATATATATGCATGTACATATATATGCATGTATATATATATAACGTGTAATACTAGATAAGTAAGTAAGTTTCGCATCATCACCATACATCTGGCTTAAGTGGCCCAGGATGCATATGCGCCGAGTAGACACTTGTGCGTATAATATGTTCTGTGGTTAATGTATAAATGTGACAAACATCGTTATTCTGCAAGCGTTGTTTTGCTAAATTATGGATTGTTTTACGACATTATGTCATTAAGCGAAAGAAAAATATCAGCATTTTTCGTCGGCAAAGCACGTTCATCTCCATCTCCATTTCCACCTCCATCTCAATCTTCATCCGCATCCAAGCACCGTTGTGTCGTCCCCCATCCTCAACCGTGTCTGAAGAATTGCTTCTGACACAGGTTTTTTTAGCCATTATTCAATATGAAGTGGTTTAGTCTAGACAAGTGCACTTCCAAGGTTTAGCGTGCCTTGTTTAGGCCAGAGTGGCGTGTCTGTAGTTTAGTCCATATGGTGTATATAGTCTATAGTTTAGTCCAGATGTGTCTAGTCTATAGTTTAGTCCATATGGTGTCTAGTCTACAGTTTAGTCCACAGGGTGTCTAGTCTATAGTTTAGTCCATATGGTGTCTAGTCTATAGTTTAGTCCATATGGTGTCTAGTCTATAGTTTAGTCCAGATGTGTCTTTTCTAGTTTAGACAAGGCGTCTCTATAGGCAAGTTTAACCTAGTATACCGATCCCAATCTTTTGTAGTTCACGAAACTGGACTATAGGCTGCGTAGTCTGGACCTAACTCGCCTGGACTAGTTCAGACTAGACCATCGAATTTCTGAGTACTGATCTAGCCTTGGTTTGATGTTTGGATATTTTAATCCGCTGTCCTTTAATAATAATGATAATGATAATGATAATGATAATGATAATGATAACGATAATGATACTGATAATGATAATAATCTCCAGCAGTCTCCGGACTTTTTAGGCCACCTGAGGAATCCTTGATACCTCGAGTAAAAAAAAAAAAAATAATAATAATAATAATAATAATAATAATTTTGAGTTCAAATGAGTTCAAATAAAAAAAATAAAATAATAATAATAATAATAATAATAATAATAATAATAATAAGACGATTTCTATAGCGCCGTATCACAGCCGAGGCCGATGGAAAAGGCGCCGTGTTTGAGTTCAAAAAGTAAAGGGCAGTCATAATGTGATTGTTTAAAAGATAATTATGTCTTCAGGTGTGATTTAAATGTCCAGAGATGGCGCATGCTTCAAACGTCTTTGAGATAAGGAACGTTGTATGGACCTCGCCTCTGAATTTGTGGCCAAAACCATTGCAGTCACATGATGATTCGTTCATTCATTTATTCAAAACATTTATATAGCGCCTCTTCAAGATTCCTACTCAGAGGCGCTCCCTGCGCAATTGTAAATGAAGTTAGAGTCAACATGACCACGACAGTCAGTCAATAACGAACACAGCTCGAATAACAGATGACTGGAAGAGTCACCACTGGCAAGGTCCCGCAAACACGAAGAGCCCAGTCAACGGATTTTCATCCAGAGTTGATGTTTGGCACGGTATTCGAAGTTCCATGATGTTTAGAGTTGGGTTAAAACAGAAGCAGTTTTGGTGATGTTTGAATGTTGACTGTTGCAGACGCACATTGTATCCGCTGTTCAATTTGTTCATGGAATTTGTCTTGATCTGGACATTGTTGTGCCCGAGGAGTTGTTGTTCGAGGCGTCTGCCCTCTAACACTTGACTCCGACGTTTGAATAGCCAGAAGCTGTCAGCACTTCGCTAACTCTTGATTGACTGGTATTTAGACTGACTGGTTTCTTGTCGGACAGATTGGATTTTCACAATCTAATGCGTACTGAATAAATGTTAGATTGATTGAGTAACTGACTGACTGACTGACTAACTGACTGACTTATAAATGTCAGATTGATTGATTTACTGACTGACTGACTGATAAATGTCAGATTGATTGATTGATTGATTGATTGACTGACTGACTGACTGACTGACTGACTGACTGACTGACTGACTGACTGACTGACTGACTGACTGACTGACTGACTGACTGACTGACTGACTGACTGACTGACTGACTGACTGGCCGTCTCGTCTGTTTACAGAATGTTTGTCCGCCGTATCTGATACAGTGATACACCATTAAGATGTCTTAATGTCGTAAGATTGAAAACGTTGTTGATTGACGACTAATCAGGGAAATGATTGATTGATTGATTGATTGGTCAATCGATCGATATGATACATCCTTTAATTGATCTGACTATCATCTATTATGTGAAATAACAAATAGATTACCATCCTTCAGCATGCACACAATTCGTCGCCCAATTCGTATGCTAAATTAATTCGCATATAAGATAGAAACGTCAATTAAAGCTCACCTAGTTTGATGTAATACACAGTAATGTATTAATTACCGTAATGTAATTACTAAATGTAGTAATGTATAGTGAACAATGTAATTTGGAATTCTAAGACGTGACTGTTAATATATGCATATACATACATACATAGTATATATATATATATATATATATATATATATATATATATATATATATATATATATTTATACATAATCTTACATTCTGGCCTAAAATGACATACAACATGAAGTGGGAAGCTCTCTTCCACGTAAATATCGTCAAAATAGGAATCTCGAGGTAAGTACATGTATTGTAAAGTATGAAGCTCTGTTTTAAGTAAGTATTGTAAAGTAGGAAGCGTTCCTCTAAATAAGTTTTTAAAAGTAGTTAGTTCTTTTCAAATTAAGCGTCGCTTTAAACCTGCGCCAAAGAAATCCGGCTTAACTCACCCCCAACCCAGAGTTAAGAGTTCAACCGAGTTCAAAGTCCAGAAGGACCCAGTGAGTATACAGTCTAATTTCCAATAGACAACCCAAGCCCAGTCCACGCGTTCACAAAAACATGAGTTGTTAGCGAAGCCAGGGCCAAATTTGTACTCACCCAAAGAAAAAGCAAACTACGTGGCACGCTCTTATTGGTCGTGGCAGAAGTAGGTCGGGTCAGGAAGCACAGTGGCGCTTTCCTGACATTTTAAAACCAGGTCGACGAATCTGGGGCGTTCAGCCACCGCGCCGCTCACAACGGAAAGAGACGAGAGGCAGACTAGCTGGCGTTACAGGGTGGGCGCAAAATCTTGGACGACTCGTAAACAAAGGATTGGTTGAGTATATACTCCCAATGACGACGAGAATACGTTACGCCGTCAACGCTTGAGTGCTTTACGGGGGGCTCTTTACGCCGAGGGCACGTCTGGCCAGACGGGGGGTAGACGGTTTCTGGCCCTTCCAGGCCTGCGGCGATACAGCACGCTGTGTGGCTAATCTGGCGAAAAAGCGCTGACTCTGGTACCATGGTGCGGAGTTCTCTGCGCGATAACCGCCGACAGGGTACCAGTCGAATCGACGATGACTGTCGAGCGCAGACGATCGGCCGCGGTGCATTGTGGGAAGTGATTATCAGGCGCCATTTTCTGACGGATTTGAAGCAGAAATTTTCCGCCAAATGGCAGATAAGCTCTCGGAGATTTCGCGTTGCTTTTATCCATTACCGATGGAAACTCTGCTTAACCCTCCTCTCCTCCTCGTTCTCCTTCTCCTCTTCCTCGTCGTTGTGACGCACCAGTGACGCGATTAGTCGTCGTATCCGGTCGTGTAGTCGAGTACTCGCCGTGCAGTCGAGTACTCGGTCGAAGTGACAACACTGGACCAAACCCACTCACTGAGAGTAGGTGCGTTAAAAATCTAGGTGCAAAAACGCAGCAAGTGTCGTCATCACTTCGCAACACCTTATCCGTAGCGACACCTAGGAAGTAGCCAAAACGTGACGTCGACGCAATTCTCGAACGCTCCTCTGCCCAGCATTACGTAACGACGCCGGGAGTTGAATCAGACAAGCAATACCAGCCTGGCAATCTGTGTCACAAGACCACTTGCACGAAGTAACCCTAGCGAACTTTCTCCTTGAACATCGGAACAACTTATCCGTAGCGAAACCTAAGAACTATCCGGAACAAAACGTCAGATAGACCTCTATTCCCGAACTCTCCTTTGCCCAACATTACGCAACCACGTCTGGTATCGAACCCGACGCGCACTGCCATCCTGGCAAAGCGTCAACGTCAAACGCCGCTTTGCCGTGCTTCTGCCCTCACGGAAGCCAAACGCCAGCCTGCCTGCCTGTCTGTCTGGTAGCCGAGCCCGTTGTGACGTTCGGGCGGCTGACGGCCCTTTTATAATCCGCCCCAAAAACTGGTTAACGGTCATAAATGTCGGACTCGAAACACTAACTGCTCCAGCATATTGAATAGATTTACGGCAACCGACATTAAACCAACATATACCAGCGCTTGGAAGGCTCCGCTTGGCGTCACACGTACCACCATAAAGTTCGTTAATAGCCCCACGTGACGCGCTGTTCCCTGAGCCGCCCCCGGTCCGCTATTCCCAGGACGGAGCTCAGCCGGTTATTAGATGATATTGATTGGCACAATAAAACACGAAATACCCCGAAACGAAATAATCATAGGCCGAACAGATATAGTCCAAAGCAAAATGGCGGCTGGTTGGCTGGCTGGCTGGCCGGTCAGCCAGCCTACGGTCATAAAAGTGGAAACGCCATGGCCTGACACAGGCCGCATAAACATGTCTCTGTATGTGTAGATAGATAACCGTCGGGCATCAGGGTCACTTGGTACGCGCCTGCGCACTGGCGTTATATATGATGCAGCTTTTTTCAAGGCTGCATTTTTAAGCTGGGCCAATGGCTCTCGAAGGAAGGTTGCAGAGTACAATCACATAAATATGTTTGTGCGTCATGGAAGAAACTCAAATGTAGGCCTACATATATACACATACATACATACATACATATATACATACATACATACATACATGCACACATAAATACATACGTACATACATACGTACATACATACATGCATACATACAAACATACACGCATACATACATATAATTATATATACATACATACATGCATACATACATACACACATACATGCATACATACACACATACATTCATACATACATACATTCATACATACATATATACATACATAAGTACATGCATACAAACGTACATACATACATACATACATACATACATACATACATACATACATACATACATACATACATACATACATACATACATACATACATACATAGTACATACATACATACATACATAAATACATACATACATACATACATACATACATACATACATACATACATACATACATACATACATACATGCATACATACATACATACATACATACATACATACATACATACATACATACATACACATACATACATACATACATACATACATACATACATACATACATACATACATACAAACAAACATATATACATACATACATATACCACCTGCGAGTGGGTGCATTGGGAGTAGTTAATAAACAGCGGATTCTAAGCCGGAGGTGACGTCACGATTCGCCGTGTTAACTGCTGATGGGCGTACTCGTGCGTTTGTTGCGGCATTCATTCGGTTGTCGTCATTCATCGTTCGATCAAGTATTCGTTTATTCAAAGAACTAGTTGCCAAAAGACGCAACTACTTACAAAGCGTCGTTCAGCTATTAGTAGAGAAGTTCTCAGGAACTCTGAAGGGCTTGTCATCGAGTAATTCCGGAACTCACTCCGTTGCTTGGAGTCACATCCGCAGTTTCCATTTGATCCAGAGATTCGTATAATCAGAAAAGCCCTTATGGGTGAGATCCAGCCAGAGGTGACTGTTATATGAATATTAGTCAATTCTACGAGAATTTTGTTCTTAAGAAGTCCTAACAGCGCTTATGTCAATGTAATGTAATTGAACATTTAGGCCATCGTAGTCATCAGTTTATGAGGTACTTGAATGGCGCTCTATGACGTGCCTAGATACATACTAAGTATTTATTACACATTACTTAGTACTTAGTCCTTCACATGCAGGTCTGCATATCGGGCATCTTCTCAGTTCCTTCCTTACCATTGCCAACTTTCAGCCTCGTCCTCTGACGTCCTCAAGTCGTTCTTGATGGTCTCCGCTGGCGTTCTGCTGCTAGAGTTTTTATACCCGGGTGGGTTACATCTTGCAAGCCCAACGCGGAACCCTCCTTCATTTGTAAGACTTTGGACAGGCTCAGGTTACCTCAGCTAATCTGAGGTGGAATTGATACATACTTGCATGCATATTTGGCGGTCGCGACTTGGACATAACTTCGCGGGCGGAGTGACTCCAGCCAAAACTCAGCCACTGTTCGTACTCTGGAAGTGCCAGTCACAAGTCTGGAGAAAGGAGGTGGGCGACGATAATAATCGTTGTCATGACACAGTGTCGTTAAAGAACAACTAACCAACCAATTGGCAATTCCAGCCAAATTCTACGCTTGGAGCCATTCGCAACACTGCCCCTTCCGACTGTACCGCATTGTTTTGTGTCCAATTGTCCCCTTCTCTCCAAAGAAGGTTCAGGATTGGCCGTTTCCTTAAGACAGGCGTCACTATAAGGAGTAATCGTAATCTGGTGACTTCTACAGCGTCCCAAGAGACAAGTTCCGGGAAGTCGGGAACCAGTTCAATTAACAAGGGCTCAGTCAAAGCAACATCGATAGGAAGGCATAGGGTAAAAATCGCTTCCAGGTCGAAATGCAAATGGGTCAGACAAGCGACTCTGTTTCGGTATCAGATTCTGGCTCTTCTGAGCAGTGGTGTCGAACATCCACCTGGATTGGAAGAACAACCCCCACTCTGGCCGACTTATGTTATCGGAAATCAACAACCCTCAGTTTTGTCCAGAACGTACGCTAAACCTCCCCACTTGTGAAGTTCGATGGTTCTCCAAACCCACCATTGGTAGACGCCACTGCTTCTCAGTGAGAAACGTTCAGAGGTATTTAGAACAGGTATGGCAATTTCGACCATGACCTTAAAATTAACGAAATCTGCAGTTAGAAGAGCAGTCCCTTAAGCTAACTTCGAAAGGTATCCACGTGGATGAAGTGTTTGCGATATCATTTTCGTAGTCTTGGATCGTTAGAGCGGAAGGGCAGTACTCTTTCTCGCCGTCTCATCTTCCCTCCAACAGCAGTGCTCCCAGATTTCTGAAGTGCTTGGCCGCAAGATTACGTCAAAAAGTAGCCCAAAAGTCGCGAGATGAACAGCTAAATGAGGACATCAATAAATATTTGCTGGGTACATACATACTTCCCAATTTTTTCTGTTCAATTGATATATTTCACCGATTTTCCCATTACAACAATGTTTGCTCGGTGGACAAGTAACTATCGTATACACTGTACAATAATATATCGTGCGGGCGCACATGAACCATAAAAAATCATAATACTAAAGGGAAAGCCGCAAACCCGGCAAGACGCAAATGTTTTGGGACCGGGTGACACAACACATGTGATGAAACCA
>JACEVL010006403.1:227500-265000 GCA_020284085.1 Aporrectodea caliginosa
GAAGGAAGGAAGGAAGGAAGGAAGGAAGGAAGGAAGGAAGGAAGGAAGGAAGGAAGGAAGGAAGGAAGGAAGGAAGGAAGGAAGGAAGGAAGGAAGGAAGGAAGGAAGGAAGGAAGGAAGGAAGGAAGGAAGGAAGGAAGGAAGGAAGGAAGGAAGGAAGGAAGGAAGGAAGGAAGGAAGGAAGGAAGGAAGGAAGGAAGGAAGGAAGGAAGGAAGCGAAGGAAAGGAAGGAAGGAAGGAAGGAAGGAAGGCAGGAAGGAGATCAATAATGGGTGATGCAGCGAGAACACCTTCGGGGTGGAGAAAATGATGGTGGAGGAAGGGAAGATAGAAGGAAACTTTTGAAGAATAGTCAGAGGTGAGGGAAATCAGGAAAGACCGGATTGATGAAAGAAGTGAGAACAGTCCTACTGGCGGGGAGAAGTGGGGGGCAAGCGGACAAAAGTAAATTTATTCTTAGTCTCTCTAAGGACAATAGCAACATTGCAGCCATATTCATATGTCGCTTTTGCGGTTCTTCAAATGTACTTTATAAAAGTCGAGAATTAGGGTTTCACCGAATCTTGATCCGGAAATCGGTTTTGCCCTAGACCGATTAATCGGAATCGGCACATCCTCCGATCTAAATACCAAAAGAAGTAATATTTTTGACCGAAAAACAATTTATTTTCTCATTAATACTGTTTTGGCGACCTCCTGCGGTAATCTTTAAACTTTACCATTGAATGTCCTTGTAAAATAGTGAAATTGTGAGTCGACGCATCAACAAAATGCGATCGCTGAGTAACAAACAGTGCCTAGAACCAAGTAAAAATAAATATTGCCAATTAATCAAATCAAATCCGGATGCGGCAAAAAGTAGGCCAAATATCCGGATGATATCCATATTCGGAAATCGGCACAATACCAATCGATCACTCCCGATCGAGATTCATGCACATACATACAATAGTAGATGGTATGACGAGACATTGTTTTCGAAAGAGTCCATGGAAAGATGGATGGACGAGGAGAGGAATGTTGGAAAACGATAGGGAATGAAGTGGGCGACATGAAAAGGGTTAATGCCATTACGTCGGAGTCTGCACGGTAAATCAGGTTCAGTGATTGATTCCATCTTCTCGCCTCAAAGCATCGTCCGATTCGGTTCCATATCGATCACGTATCGATTTTCTGCACAAGCCAAATCACTCAACGTCATTGCCAATTCAACCGACGCAAGTAGCCCACACGCATACGAACATATAGATACAAACATTCACATACACAGTCATACATGCGTGCAAATATACATAGTTAGATACATACATACATACATACATACATACATACATACATACATACATACATACATACATACATACATACATACATACATACATACATACATACATACATACATACATACATACATACATACATACATACATACATACATACATACATACATACATACATACATACATACCTACATACGCACATACATATATACATACATACATACATGCCGATAGCGCATTGGATAACACACTGGCATAGATAGCGAGAGGTACCGAGTTCGAGCCCCGTAGGGCGGACATGCTTAGTAGACTGCTATTAGCGCCGTGTATTGCAGGCTGTCTGTTCTGTTAGTAGTTAAGATTGATGTCTTCTGTCATTTATGTTCTTGTGAATTGTTTCAATTGCATAACTGTACACTGTAACCGGTTGCGGTTTGTCAACCGGATTGTTTCAATAAACGAAAATATTATTATTATTATTATTATTATTATTATTATTATTATTATTATTATTATTATTATTATTATTATTATTATTATTATTATTATTATTATTATACATAAATATATACATACATACATACATAAATACATGTAGATCTATGCATATATACACAAATACATTCATATATGCATACATTCATTCTCATATACATATGCATACATGCATAAATGCATAAATGCATAATGCATAAATGCAGAAATGCATAAATGCATACTTACATACAAACATACATAGCTACATACATACATACATACATACATAGATGCATACATACATACATACTTACTTACACACATACGTACGTACGTACATACATACTTGGATCGATCTAAGCACATACATCTAACACCGGCTAAGTATTTTGATATCTACTTATGTACGCATATACATAAGAAACATCGCATAGGCTACATTAAGCTGAGGCTATTCCCAGTCACATGCAGAGATCCGTGAATGCATGCATACACAAACGTACCTTAATATCGTTGTGTATTTCTCTGTGCGCATTTGTCGTTGTGGCTCCTAGATGAAGTGTTTTTGTGGTCTGAGAGTGAGCCGGACAAATCCCTAAATTATTCAACGGTCCCCATCTCGCATTCTTCTTTCGCTGATATTCCGTCTGCCTTTGATCGTACGTACATGAAAAGGTGCAAGGAGCACGCATCCATACGTGCATAATTACCACACACACATATATTCATTTACATAATATTATTTATGCGAATGTATACACCAGAAGATCCTTTTAGCAATGTCTTGTGGCCAGAGACCATGTTATCATGAGGTTTGCAAAGATTGCGTTTTCTCAAGTTCAACAAACATTCAGTGTAGCCTTCTCGACAGCGTTATACAAGAATCCCTGCTATAATTTAGAGCGTTTTAAGGAGTCAACTATGTACTTACGCATATATATATATATATATATATATATAGGCTATATATGTGTGTGTGTAAATATATATATATATATATATATATATATATATATATATATATATATGTGTGTGTGTAAATATATATATATATATGTGTGTGTGTATATATATATGTGTGTGTGTGTGTGTAATGTGTATCTATGTGTGTGTGTACATCGATGAGTATATATATATATATGTATGTATGTATATGTATATGTATATTTATGTGTGTTTGTGTGTGTGCAAATGTGTGTATATGAATTTGCAGATATGGCAGCTGAATTCAGGCTATGTAAGTTGTGTGTAGATAAATATTTATTACTGGTCTACAGTGCAGATATGTTTGATGATACGAGTTATTAGTTGGTCTTTTGAACAAGTCGTTCCACTTCATCTTGACTTTTGAAGCCGACGATGAATGTACGACCTTTTGAAGATGAAACCGGATATCTTGGACTTTGCGGTGCCTTCGGAAAAAAACAGACCACATCAAGAACAGATGCGAAAGAGCAAGGGAAGAAATATGTCTGTGGTTTCCACAGTGCATACAGCAGCGCTTGGACAAGCAGCACTAAAACGCTGGCGATTGAAAGAGATCTGGGCTGCTGTGGTTTAAGTAATAATTATTCCGTGTGACGGTGAAAAATCAAATTGTCATTGGAAGTGCCTCTGAGTGGGGATCTTGGGGGGCGCTATATAAATTTTCATTGATTGATTGAGTGGTTCGTTAAACAGTAAACAAGAAAGACCCCTATGATGAGGACTTGCTCAAGGTCTCGCCACAGTAACCGTCCAAGGCGGCCATGTGACATGCTATCGTAATATGACCAATCATAGGGGCTCTGAACATCCATGCCAACTGTTGGCTTTCGAAGGGAATCCGTTGGTTGGTTACACGTGTGTGCGTGGCCCGCCCTGGTGACTCTTCTATCTTGCTGTGCATTGTTTTGCTAACTGATGCCATATATTTCGTTCATATTTCAGCTTCCAAGCAAGGATGATAGAAATTACATTTCCAGAGTACTGTACAGACACTTGAACATGGCCCCCACTTTCTGACTATGACCGAACATTTCTTTAACTGTTTGTTTATTTGATTTGATTCTATTTATTTTTATTAACTTTCTAAGACATTTGTTCTCTCGTGTAAATGGCTGCGGTATGTCAGCAATTGAATTCTCTTAAACGAATATATATATATATATATATATATATATATATATATTTCGATATATATGACATTCAACATCATAAAAGGCTAGCGCAGAGAGAGCCTCTAAGTAGGCCTATGTCTCTTTAAGAGGCGCTATATAAATTCTCTGAATGAATGAACGAAAGAATAGTGATTAGACATTGTGCATGATAATAACAGCGCCATATATTAGATCAGGTTAGAGAAAATTGGATAAGATTCGAGTAGATTAAGGATTTGAACCAAATGGCTTTTAGCCGAGCGCTGCAAAAAGGAATCTGTCTGCAAAGGAAGTTCAGGTAACGGCTCAGCGTTTCCCTTTCGACCAATCTGTACTCAGCCAACTGTGCATTTCGACTTGCTTAGAGGTATCTGGAAGTGTTTATTCGAGACTGCGCGTATAGGTGTTCCCAATTATCTTTCCTTCTATCCATGCATTTATCCAGATATCCATCCGCCACTCCATCCTTCCGTCCTTCCGTCCTTCCATCCGTCCGTCCGTCCATCCATCCATCCATCCAGTGTACGTTTGTGCCTTCATGACGTTTATAAATGTTTGTAGTTACGTTTATATGGATACATATATTTACAGATGTGGGTAATAAACAGTTTCTAAATCTAATTATTTATAACTTAGCTGTACTGATTGCGCGCCTGAACACATATGATATGTGTGATTTCGATTATTTGAGCTTAATATTAATCTGTTGACAATATTTTAAATTTAATCATGACTGTTTACAGATTTGCGTTTAAACTATTCCGTGTTGATACACTATAGGTATAGCTTGTACTAGGCCTACTTGTAATGCGTTCGTATAAATACTTTTTTTATTGTTACTGTTTATAACTACAAACAAAGAAACATTTCGACTCAGCAAATATTTACACGTTTAATCGATAGGTCGTCAATAATTATAGTCACAATATCCAATTAATATCGAATAATAATAATAATTCTAATAAAAATAATATGCAATTAATATCCAATCAACGCCAAATGAGTTCGACTCTGGGAACAATATACAACGACAACATCGAACATTTTTAAAACCTATTATACACATAGGCTGACGTCACATTCGCTGTCGTCATTGAGGTCAAAAAAGGTCAATGATGTCACTTTTCGCCGAGGTAATAATGCCTAGCACACGCAGAACGTCTATAGCGATATTTTGAGTTGTGGCGCTATTGGTTGTAAACACACACGTGACTGGCTATTTATTAAGCGCCACTATCTAATGATAAAGCAGTAGTCGATGGCGCTGAGCAATTAGGAGTAATGCCTTTTTACCAAGCGTTCAAACGAATCGGTTACCGCGCCCCGCAAGGTACTGAGCATTGATCAATGCAGACAACCCTTTGCTTCTGATTTTGTGACCCACTTCAGACAGCTGTGCGAAAGGTATTGCCTCGACCTATATATCCGGCTCAAGGCATAGGGCGTACGCAGGTGTACACGCATGATGTACAACTGTGCAGCATACACACGTGTGCCAGTAGAAGGAAAAACACACGCGAAATCTAATACACCCATATGTTGCCTGAAAACAAGCAACAGACTTTTTAGACCAGTAATGCTTGCAACTAACTATTTATATAAGCATATATATATATATATATATGCATATATATATATATATATATATATATATATATATATATATATATATATATATATATATGAATGCATGTATAATTGAGTATACTTTTTGTATGCATGAACATAATTATATGTCTATGCATGCGCATAGTTACATATGTATACATACATATGCATATGCAATAAATATGCAGATATATGCGAAAAGTTCACACATATATAAATGAAATATGGGTCGAGTGTGAAACATTGTCACTTTGTGCATTTTCAAATATCAAATTTACCGAACAATTAACTTTCAACTGCCAATCATTGACAATGCAAATATATTATGTTTAAACATGCAAATTTGTACAGAATGCACTGTGCCTTATAATATTATCGTTAGAACATTACTAAAGTAATGTTGTATAAATACTATCCTACCTGTATTATAACGCATAATACATGCATATACATATATATATTTATTATTATTATTATATATATATATAAAAATGGAAGAATGTAATATATATATATATATATATTTGGAAGAATAGAAATATTTTTGTGTTGAGTTAAATTATGGGCTCTGTGTTGCAGATATGTTTTGCTAAAACCTGTAAAGCAGCCTATTTAAAATACGAAAAACCTTGTGTGCCCATAAAAACAGAGCCCTACAATACAGCGGAACACCATTAGATCCGTTACACAATGACCTACTTAGATAAACAGGAATAAGCATCTTGTACGACAGAGTTGTACACACGCTTTCGTTCCTTGGTTTATGCACTTGTAGAAGTAATTCATGAATATTCAACACATCTTCTTCTTCTTTACGTTCTCTGCCCTCAGGCAGGTTCATATGTCCAACGACGCCATTTTTCTCTGTTCTCTGCTTCTCTTTTCAGTCCGCTGTATCCCTCCTCTGCCAACATCCAGTTCAGTAGCATTGTTCTTGGTCTTCCTCTCATCTTTTTCCCCTCTATTCTTCCCTCAATGATGTCTCTTAGTAGGGTGTCGCTCCTTAAGATGTGTCCTATCCATTTCTTCTGCCGCCCCCGTATAGTGCCTATCAGTGATCTTCTTTCTTCCACCAGCTGTAAGATTTCCTCATTCGTTCTTCGCTCCACCCAGCTGATTTTCTCCATTCTGCGCCATATCCACATCTCAAAGGCCTCCAGTCGTTTTATGTCTTCTTGCCTCATTGTCCATGTCTCAGAGCCGTATAGGACAACACTCCACACTAGTGTCTTTACCATTCTCTTCTTCAGCTTCCTGTTTAGACCGCCTCTGAGGAGCTCCCCTCTTTTGTAGAATGCATCTTTTCCCATAGCTATTCTTCTTTTCACTTCCACATGGCACCTTGCATCCTCTGTAACCACACTTCCCAGATACTTCACACATATGTAATGAATATTAATCAGTGAGCCCTAGATGTCATGTAGCAATACAGCGAGACAGTTTTTTGCAACTGTCAACCGTAACACGGCCATTTTACCGACTTGCATTTGGGTCTAGACTAGGCGACTAGAAGTCTAGCATAATTTTTCTTCGTTACACCTGTTCCATTGTTCTACACGAAACAATTGAGTAATACCAAGAAAAGAAGAAGTACCAAGAAAATAAGAAGTGACAAGAACAAGAAGAAAAACATGAAGAATAAAAACAAGAAGAGCATTCCCATAGGCCAGCATTGAGGCAGCCATCGTATGAACTTTAAACGACTTCAATTTTCTTAGCCTCGGCATATCAGGCCAGGTGGCTAGTCCGAATTTTCGCCGTCTAAGCTTGCCATCGACAGTGTACCGTACGTGCACGCATTGTAGCTGAGTTGGCTAGGGGGCGCGGGTGGAGCAGAAATCTCGACAAAATTTCAACCCAAAAAATAACCAATAAAAATTTGCAACATGTGCCAGTCTAGTCTGTTCGTTATCGAATGCACACATAAAAAACTTAATGCACCTCTATGTATCTGAACTTTTATGTAGGTCAAATTTCACGATGAACACGCGCACAGAGCTGTATATATATATATATATATATATATATATATATATATATATGTGTGTGTGTGTGTGTATGCACATATATATGCACATATACATGCGCATATACATACGCAGAAACATATTCATATGCCTATGCATTATATATGTGTACCTGTGTTGTTATATGACAATAACAATATCCTATGTTGCCAAAAAATCATTTGTCCATTCTTGTTTTCTTCTTATCTGAATACCACCTGGCAAGCTTAGGATTGTCATCACTATTTATCTACGACCTATACTATCCTACGATCTCTACAGGGCTTATTACACAATATCAACATATCCATACACATGTATATATATATACACATATATATATACACATATATATATATACACACAAACAGGTAATTGCGCATATACATATACTTAGTAAACACTCAATACATACTCGTATATATGTATACGTTCACATACAGTCGTTCGAATATATGGAGAGAGTCTTGCCTTAAAACAAAGGCTCAGTAATAATGCATGGAGGGGTTGACTGGTAGTAAATATTCCTTAACGCCAGTAGGAGTAAATAATCTTTCGTTGCTCAGAGGCGAGTTTTCTTCTACATCGCTTGGCTATCTATTAACAGCAGGACGTGAATCCACAATTGCGACAGACAGATAGACAAACAGACAGCAATACCTACACACATGCAAACATACATTTTAGTAATATAGACAAAAAATAACCATACATTGCAACATGTGCCACATTCGTTATATATATATATGCATACGTATATATATATATATATGCATATATATACATCCGTACAAACATAATCTACATATATAAACATGTATACATGATACTTTCATAAATACGTACATTCATTTACGCATTCATATCTGCATACATACATGCATACATACATGTATACATACACATACATACATATATACATTCATACACGCATACATACAACCATGCAAACATACATACATATGTAGATACATGCTTCAATGCATTCCTACGCCCATTTATACATACATACATATGTGCAAAAATACATATGCACATAAACAAGCACGCATATATGCATGCATATTATGGGCCGTCACATACATTCATGCGTGTATATATCATGTATGCATCGTTCGCAAAAAGTGCCAATACAAAGCGTCAATGTAACACACACAAAACAAGCGGAGTCACACATCTATTCAGGAATAGATTCATGGATATAGTAGACCACACATAGCCTACATTAAGCTCATATTACCACGAAAACAGCTGCCGTTAATATATATATATATAGTCTATATATATATATATATATATATATATATATACATGCGTCAATGCAGATATATATATATACTATATATATATACATATATATATATATCTATATGCATATATATATGCATATGTATATATATATATATATATTATTTGTTGTTGTTTTTTCTAAATTCGCTATATTGTGGCTCAGGCTTGTCAGTATGTTCTGAAAACTGCTAGTTCGTTAATTCTGTGAGTTGGGATAACAAAACAAGAGACGATAATGTCAACAGTCGCCTTTATGTCTGCTAAAAATACGCATGACACAATACATAAATACACGTAGTCATATAAACAGAATATAATGCATCCTCGAGCGTGTGTGTGTGTGTCTGTCTGTGTCTGTGTGTTTGTGTGTCTGTGTGTGTCTGTGTGTGTTTCTGTGTCTGTGTTTAAGTATTGATTGCCAAGTGTAGCAGTATCTATAGGCGATATTATACAATTTCTCGTGTGTTTTCATATGATGCGTTGAAAGCGACATGACCAAATAATGACTCACGGATATCGAGTGTGGGAGAGCGAAAATCATACACACAGACAAGGGATGATCTAGCAGACTATCACAGTAACAATAGCCTGCTACACGCAAATAAAACTATAATCAATATATATAGGCCTATATATATGTATATATCAGACGAGATATGTATGTATATCAGATGAGATATATTTTATATATCATCTGATATATATATATATATATATATCAGTTGATATATAATATGTATGCGTGTGTGCACGCTTGTCCGAATAAAGAGTTCAGTACATGTAGGTTGTTGTATTAAGTTTTGTAAACAGCATTTGTCTGCCGATAATAATGGCGTAGCGTATCCATTGCTTGCCGATAATCGTGGTCAACCGAATCCCTTGATCGGATTCCAAGCATACTTCAGTCTAACTCGATTAGCCTAGCCAAATTAAACTGGTCAGCAACAGACAAGTTAAATAGTAAGTTAGTATAACAATTATTAGAAAGTGTGCAAACAGAAAGCATGGATAATCTATCAACATAATGTTCGAGCATCGCTAAGAGACATAAGCATGCAGATTTGGCTTTAAGTGTTTAAATAAATGATTTAGCCGTTCACCACTTTGGTATTTTCTGATTGTATCTTGCAACATGGTCTACTTATTCAATGACTATGTTTGTCCATAGTTAAAATATATACACAAACAAACATTCAATTAATCTAAATCGCTGTTACAAATGCGTAGACATTAAAACAATTGAACAGAATTTCGCAAAAGTGGCCGGGAATAGCAAATTTTTACCCATATACATGCAGACCGCTGCCCCAACTACGGCAAAAATGCTGCATGGAAGCACACGAACAGTTTACCTTTTACCTCTATAGTTAATGTAAACATACAAGCAAAAACTACACAAAATTACTAACGTTCTCTGTCCAGTAATACAAGAGGAGAGATTTATTTACCCACGTTTCTTGCTCTCTTAACAAGGACATGCAGTGTTCATGGTGCAGTGACTTTGTGCTACAACTCGAGGTGAATGAAGGCTGAAGTCTGTCAAAACACTGCTTGCCCGTGCTAGTTACCTAACCTTCATTAAAGCGTGAAATGCAGGTGTACTACAGGTATAAACAGGGCTAAGCAGTGCCACCACATCTGTTTAGAATTCATGGCGTCATGTCAAAATGTATTCCAAGAACTGCAGGAGTTGTAAAAAATTCACGATATGACTGAACGGATGATCTGATTGTCTTTCCAAAAATGAACTGTTTTCAACACAAATGACTTACTGACTTACTTACTACCAGATGTTTCGACGAAGCG
Organism: Aporrectodea caliginosa; assembly: GCA_020284085.1. Lineage (NCBI taxonomy): Eukaryota > Metazoa > Annelida > Clitellata > Crassiclitellata > Lumbricidae > Aporrectodea > Aporrectodea caliginosa. The sequence goes on from JACEVL010006403.1 coordinate 238,106, forward strand.
GTAGTTATAACCGCCTCGTAACCGTCGATTCATTGGCCACTACAACAAAACACTCATATAAATACGAATTCACAAAGCAATAGCCACAATCTCTGTTCACTTATACCGACTGCAGCGAGCCCGAGTATACTTTAACGGGAACAGTCAACTGAATCAAACGCCCTACGCAACTCCAAGGAACACGTTCAGTGCTACGCTTTCTTCGCACAGGAAAACCTCAACATTCATGATATAGCAACAAGACAACACGATCAAACACAGATATAGATATGCTCAATGTACAGGCATTTCGAAATAAGTTCGCAGCATTCAACGATTAACTGTATTGTACATATTCACGCAATTTATTTACTCAGTTATGGACGTCATGCAGTTCAACGCAAAAAAGGTTGCGCTCACACAGTTAGAGCACACCAACAACTCAATACGCGACTCAAAATGGCAACAAAATTGGCGTCACGGGGTGGGGTGGGTTCGCAGCTGGCCCCGACTGATGTTAAGTCTGAGGTATTTTTTTAAGAAAATAAAACTAGAGAAACATAGTAATCCCACGAAAATTGATAACTGCCTGACCTCCAGGCAGCTCCACACTATGCTGTGCACCAAAAGTTATCAGAGAACTTAATTCAGCTCACTTGTCATGCACGAACTATCTTATTTTGAGTGGATGATATTTTTGATGCATCAAATTTAGTGGTTAAATCCCTGGGGTTCGAAACGCCGGGTTGCCCACCCTGACCCCGAATGACGCCTCGCTTCGGATGTCTTTGAAGTTGTACATGTCACGGCTCAATTCGCACCTAAGAGATTAACCCACGTAACATTACTATACACAAAAACAAAAAAGAAACAATAGTAGATGACTATCATACACAGACGACCCATTGTTCTTAGGCATGGAAATGCAGTCACGTGTTCTCCAATGTTATCATAAGGAAATATTGTTCCAGTACAAGAACATTGTTCTTGTATTTATCGTCTTGCCTAGTTAAGAACATGTTGGCGAGCGCATTCTCGGTTATTCTAAGACAAGAATATAGATGCCTATAGAGTTCCTTTCACTGTTCTGATTTAAACGAATACATTCAGACACCCAAAATCTCTACTAGTTCCAGTCAAGGACAAAGATATCATTTGCTTTAGCTAAGAAGCCGACTTTCACAGAAGTGGAGAATAGACATTGTCAGCTTTGCATTAACCACAATCCGCATTTACACGCGCGTGAGCAATACCGCAGATGACATATCTCACCCAATTGAGGACAGAAACATTGCAGACAACCCCGTTTTACTGAGGAACACTGTCTTATTAGCAATATTCTTTTCGAAACGAGAACACTGATATAATCAGTTGGTTTTGAAAAGGAACTCGGCTATACCACTTCTCGATCTGAACCATGGTTAATGCTGTAACCTTTGACTGTCTAAAATACGAAAACTGCAATACAGCTGCTGCTTTGTAAGTTCTCTAACCAGAACAGTATCAGATATGCTGCATTCGCTCTGAAATAAGAACACGTAAATACAGCTCAAACCACAACAGCATCATAGTACAGAACTGGATTTGATGTGGAATAAGAACACTGCAAAACAGCTGCTGCCCTGTTTGTTCTTAAATCAACCAAACTAGAACAGTATCTGTTCTGAACAGAAAACACAAATACAGTCTCTCTGCATTTACTCTGAAACAAGAACACAGCAATATAGCTGCCCATCTACCTACTCACATATTCAGAGCAGTACATCCCATATGTTGAACTGCATTTTCATCCTAGACAAGAACACATCCAGCCAGCATATGCTTCCTTTGTTCTAGTACAAGATAACCACAACACATCTAAACCTGCATCCGTTCTTAAAACAGAACAGACCAAAACACAGTCAACCCTAACTTGTACGAGTACAGCAACACACGACCTTTGGAGAACTTCCTCGTTCACCGTATAAGCAGAAGTAGACTCTGCCAATTGTCGGAGGTATGCCCTTGCTCGCCTCGAAAGCGAGTAGTACAGTCAGTAAGATGAAACGACGATGATGATGATGACAATGATCATTCATCATGAAATTAGTAAATAATTAAAAGATGCCGCCGCGCTTCGCTTCAAGTCTAGTTCAGTCCGCCGGACGTACTGTCCTTATCGAGGGTCGTGATGGAGGGATCCCAGGTGTCCTTCATCTTTCCCATCTCGTTCAATTCCTTGATCTGCTGTTTCTCCTTCTTGACCTTCATCCGTCGGTTCTGGAACCAGATCTTGATCTGACGCTCCGTCAGACAGAGGCAGTGCGCGATCTCGATCCGACGCTTCCTCGTCAGGTAGCGGTTGAACTGGAACTCCTTCTCCAGCTCCAGGGTCTGGTACCTGGAGTACGTCTGACGGCCACGTCTACGCTGCGACGAATTCGGTCCTAAATAGATCAATAGAAATGAAAATATATTAAAATGATGAACGAGTGAAACATGTAGGAAAATTGATAGCGGTGTAGACAGACTGCGAGAGATAAAACAGAGAGACAGACAGACAGAGAGATATAAACAGAGAGATAGAAACATAGAGATATGACAGAGAGACAGAGAGAGAGAGAGAAGAGAGAGAGAGAGAGAGAGAGACAGACAGAGAGAGACGGACAGACATACAGAGACAGAAACAAAGACAGAGACAGAGGCAGAGACAGAGACAGAGAGAGACATAGGTAGATAGATCGATAGATTAGTAGGTGGTTGGATGAATAGATGTATGGATACATATACAGATAGATCAATCGATACATATATAGACTATATGCATATGCAGACAGACAGATAATCTAGACAGTCACACAGACAGACAGATAGCTATTATAAACTGCAGGTCAAGAGGGAGGAGCATGTATGGGAAGTGAAAATGGGTTGACTTGATGAAAGTGGATGAAAGCCCAGTTGATAGATGATAGATGAAAGTAAGCAGATATTCTGAATTCAATACAAGAAAGTCAATCATCATCATCATCATCATCATCATCATCATCATCATCATCATCATCATCATCATCATCATCATCATCATCATCATCATCATCATCATCATCATCATCATCATCATCATCATCATCATCATCATCATCATCATCATCATCATCATCATCATCATCATCATCATCATCATCATCATCATCATCATCATCATCATCATCATCATCATCATCATCATCATCATCATCATCATCATCATCATCATCATCATCAATTGGCTGACGCAGCAATTTGGCGGCGATGGTTGCGAACAAATGATCTCCATTGTTCTCGGTCATATTTATATTAAATGTATAGAGGAACATTGTATGTATATCTGTCTGTCTCTCAGTATGTATGTATGTATGTATGACATTGTATGTATGTATGTATATAAGTATGTATGTGTGCATGCTGTGTGTATGTATATTTGCATAAGTGCAAAGGTGATCAATATCATCATCATCATTATCACCATCGTCGTTGTCGTTGCAATTATTATCACCAAGGTGAGTAATGGCGCTACAACAATAGCCTCGTTGTCCGTGTATACAGGCAACAACAAAAGCAAAGCAAATTGGGAGGCATGCTGTATGCGGATGTCATATCAAAGCCGTCATTAATAAATTAAATGAAACAATTAATATTGAACAAAATTAATGATGATAGATAACGAAGATATGTCGAACATTAATTGCAAAAGCTCTCTCGTATACTGGAGGATTAATATAAACAAATATCGTTCACAAATGTCAGACCTCTGTATGTCGGTCAGTAGGTCTATGATCGTCAGCCTGCATGCCCGCTTGCCTCTGCTTCTCAGTATTGTTCCTGCCTCTTTCCTGCTTGCCTCTGCCTCTTAATATTGTGCTTGCCTCTTTGTATGCATGCCTGCCTTTTTCTGCGCGTTAATTTGCATCACTGTTGGTGGATTCAATATCCAAGCTGGCTCTCTGCCCGCCAGCTTTTTTGGCTGGCTTACCAGTCAGTGGTTCAGCCAGCCAACCAGGTAACAAGCCAGTCAAATGGCCAATCAGTAGTCAAGTCGGTCAGTAAGGAAGTCAGTCAGTCGTTCTTTGATGCGTTCTGTCAGATAGTAAGTAAATAAGTCAGTAAATAAGTAAGCAATCCACCAAGTAAGTAACTAAATGAGTAAGTAACTTAGTAACTAATTAAGTCAGTCAGGCATTCAAATGTCTGCCTCTTGCAGTTAAAACGCATATTTATTTCGGTAACGTTCAGAAAAAATTAAAAGTAAAGCCATCCTTATTATCTGTTTTGTATTATTAGAAGGTTCGGCACAATTAACCATCGAATTAATCTCTTGCTAGGGATTTTTAACCGTCACTTTCTCTGTCTGTTTCCTACTATTTTCTAGCACGGTCTCTTCCTGTGTGTATCTCTCAAGGTAGGCTTAAGTTTCGTCTGTCAGTCTCTCAGGCAGTCTCTGTCTCTCTGTCTCTGTCTCTGTCTCTGTCTCACTCTCTGCTCTCACTCTCTGTCTCTGTCTGTCTGTCTCTATCTCTATCTGTCTTTGTCTGTCTGTCTCTGTCTATTTGTCTGTCTGTCTGTCTCTGTCTATGTTTCTGACTCTGTCTCTCACTCTCTGTCTCTCACTCTCTGTCTCTCTCTCTCTGTCACTATCTGTCTCTGTCTGTCTGTCTGTCTGTCTGTCTGTCTGTCTCTCTCTGCCTATCCGTTTGTCTGGCTATATTTGCCTGTCTAGACAAAGCCTTAGTTGCAATATCGTGTCGCCCTGTATTAGGCAATCTACCTGTCTCTGTATCTCTATCGGCCTGTCTCAGTCTGTCTGTCCTTCCACCCGACTCTCCCTGCCCCTCTGCTTATCTGTCTACGGCATTTTCTCCCAAATGTCCCATAAATCCAACGGTTTTTGTTGTATTTTGCATTTTCAGCCGTCTGCTCCAGCGGTCGCCGAATTAAATTTGCGGGTATTATATTGACTCTTCAGCCCCATCCATTGACTCGCCACGTTCAATCACCCGACGGAAGGAGGAAGGGTGAGCGTCAATGGGGCGACGATGGCAATGGGGTGGCAACAGCACCATATGGGCAAACCTCCTTCTCGCCCATTAGTCGTGGCCGCCGCCTATTATACCATAAGGCACACGCCATATTGGCCGATATATATATATATATATATGTATATATATATATATGTGTATATATATATATTTATTATATTCATATAAAAGTGGTAATTTGGTATTTTATATAGATGAATAATGAATCTATATCTATAGGCAATATATCCATAAAATATAAGGACGGTGTTTATAGAGCCCGATGCAAATAATCTTTGTGCTATAGTCGGCAGAGAACCAGTCGCTTTGAATCGAAAATCAGATGACCATCTGGTTCCCTGTCAAACGGCTAGAAACGGAGCCTAGTGAAAATCGTACTGCGCATGCGCTGCAGAGATCCGCTTCAAGGGCAAGCAGAGAACCAGAGTCTGGTCACCGGGTTTTTCTTATTCAAAGAAGAAGACCAGTCTCTAAAGGTAATCCCGATTGAGGCAGCCAGCCAGGTATGAAGTGTCAGCGACCTTATTTGCTTAGTCTCGGCTTATGAGGGCTTTAGGCCAGCCAGTCCGCTCTCTCCCCTCTTTCTATCTCTGTCTGTTTGTATGGATGTCTGTCTGTCTGTCAGTTTGCCCATCTTACTCTCTGTCTGTCTGTCTCTGTCTCTGGCTATCTGTCTCTCTGTCTCCCTCTGTCTGTCTGTCTGTGTCTGTCTGTCTCTGTTCTGTCTCTGTCTGTCTGTCTCTGTCTCTGTCTCTGTCTCTGTCTGTCTGTGTCTCGGTATCTTATGCCAACTGACAGTGTACTGTCCGTGTGCTCACTTTACAGAGACAAGATCACTATGGGACGCAGTGGGGGAAGCAATCCACAATTTTCTGCCATGGGGCCGTTTGAACCCCGACCTTTAGGCTGGCAGTCCAGCACGATAATCAGTAGACTATCACGCCCATGATATTTAAAATAGACGCCTAAAATGCATAGGGCCAAAGTCCAAACGCTGAAAAGCTTTCCACAGCTCAAGAAAATTACATTGGTTAAAACCGATCAGCACTCAGCAGACGCAGCAGAGTTAAAAGCCCAAGGCAACTACACACTTTACCAGAGAGGTTTCCCTACCTCGTCGGGTAATTAAACGCGCTGGGTAGTGACCTCTGAACTTGGCCGTTACCCGTGTCACGCAAAGTGTAGTTACAGGTCTGAACTTTGAACCACGATTGTGGTGTCCAAGAACGATTAGTGGCCGAAGTACAACATGACCAGTCTCTGGTGGCCTTCCAAAGAGTCCACTGGGCTGCCAAATTCCAAGCATTCGTTGGCTTTCTAGCATACCTCATATTGTAATCTAATTTCGTTCCATTATGTTCTAATTATGTTCTCATATGTCACAATAACGTTCTGTTTATAATTAATATAATAGTTTGTTCTATTTTATTCCAATTATGTTCTAATATATGCTCTAACATGTTGTATTATGTTCTAATTTGTTGTATTATGTTATTCTATTATATTCTAGTCTGTTCCATTCTTTTCTGTTCTACTCTATTTTGTTCTACTTCATTCTATTCTAATGTTAAATTCGTTTGTTATGTTCTATTTTATTCTACATTGCTCTAGTCTGATCAAATCTAATCATCCAATCTGGTATAATCACTGGAGTGAACTGATCTATGGTGGCTCTTCTGGATCTGATTACAACTTGATTTTGATGCATCATCGGACGCCTTATGCATTATACAACGGCGCTATAAAAATTACAAATTAACAGTAACGGTTACTCTCAAAACAGCGCTACAGAAACGAGAGGTTCAGCTGATCAGATGCAATTAGATTAGAATAGACGATACTAGACTATACTAGAACAGATTAGAGCAGATTAGAACAGATTAGAACGGATTAGAACAAAACAGATGAGAACAGTTTAGATTTGGTTATCTGTTCATCATCTGACTAGCAGATACTTCGATCGCCTAAACTAAATATGCCGGTTTATCTCTCAGGCAGCCACTGCAGCCAGATAAACAATCCGTCAGCTAAGCATCCTGCCGTCGAAACATGCCGCATCAGTTGACTTCGATTGTCAACACCGTAGAGTCTCCATCTTCGCAGTCGGAGTTCAGCAACTTAAGTGCTGAACCTTGAACTTGTCGTTCATTAAATAACTGGTTCAAACTTGAGGGCGAGCGACTCATTATTGAACTAATGGCAGATGCTGGGAGGCTGAGTTTGAGCGTCACTGGTGCCCCCTAGCGAACTTCGCTATAAAGCGAGTACACTGTGGGTGGGAGGAAGCAAAGGTGAGGGAGAGGACTGGCCGCACGCTATATGCCGAGGCTAAGAATATGAAGACGCTTGGACGTCAAATCCATGGCTACCTTTCGAGATTAGGCGAAAAGACTGCTCTTCTCTTGTTCTTCGTTTTCCACATCTTCTTTCTCCAAATCTGTACTTCAGTTGAACAAACCAGCTGTCCAAGAACAAAGCTCTCGCTCGGTCTAACCTTCTATGATCGGAACAATGCCTGAAACCAAGGTTGTTCTGTTCTATTCTATTCCATTCAATTCTGTTCGCTCTTTCCTCCAGTTTGTTCTATATTCCATTCTGTTCTATTCTATTCCAATCTATTCTATTTTGTTCTATTATGTTCTGTTCTATCCTACTGTAGTTTAGTCCGTTCTATTCTATTCTATTTTTCTAACTGTTCTATTTTGTTCTATTTTGTTTTAATCTATCCTACTCTTATCTAAAGCCCGTTGCCATCGCTTCCAAGCGTCAGTTCCACGACTTGCTGCTCGGGGCGCCACCGTTCACCGGATATACGAGCCCCTCCTGGTGAGTCTGAAGCAGAAAGAGAACGATCGAAGGTGGGATGAAATCGGGCGGAACGGGCGTTCAGGTGGAACGCATCGATTGCGTGATGTCTGGTTATTAGCCAGTGTTTTGCAGGCTAATTGTGGGCGGAAGGGATCGAAGCAGAGAATGGAGGAGAGCGACGAGTCTGGTAACAAACAATGCAGTAATATGGAGAAAAGGACAGGCGGACACACACAAACAGTCGGACTGGTAGAGACAAAGGCACAGGATTTGGTAGAGATATAGACAGACAGACAGACCAATAGCCAGACATTGAGAGACAGACAGACAAACAGAAAGACAGACAGATAGACAAAAGCACAGTTAAAAGAAAGGCATAGGTACAAGCACAAGCAGAAGCTGCAATGGAGAGATCCAGACAGACACACACATACAGACATACAAACAGACAGACACAGACAGACACAGACACACACAGACACACAAACAGACAGATAGACACAGATAGATAGTTTGAAAAATAGAATAGAACAGAACGAAATGGAATGGACTAGACTGCAGTAGAATAGAAGAGAACAGAATAGAACAAAATAGAATAGAATAGAAGAGAACAGAGTAGAACGAGATGGAATAGAACAGAATAGAACAGAATGGATACGAGTACTACCGACAAGCAAAGAGACGAACAGACAAAATCACAGAATTACACGACAAGTAACGTTCTATATCAGGCGAGAAAACGACCGAAGAACTCGTGCCATCATCATCCATCGAATGTCTGGTCACCTGAGATGAAAGGGAAGCCAAGGAAGCAGGCGCAGGAACAATGCAGGGAATTCGACCATCGAGACTTCCCTAATTGAACCGGAGGAGAGGCATCGGCTCCAAGTCCCAGCGATTCCTACCTGCCAACCGCCGCATGCACCTGCGGGTGGAGGCGCGTACAGAATTACTATTGTACATTCCAGGTCGATAATCAGCTTACTTCCCATTACCTGGTCTACTCGTGTGGATTGGTGGGGGATGGGAGTGGGGTTGGGGGATGAGGAGAGAGCGATAGGGAAGGCGGGAGGGAGAGAGGGAGACAGAGAGAGGGAGAGGGAAGGGACAGAGAGAGAGGGAGAGAGTTAGGGAGGGAGGAAGAGGGAGAGAGCAAGGCGGTTGGAGGGGCAATGACTCGTTGATGGCGCTGAGAAGTCTCACCTGGATGACTCGATTCTATTCTTCTCCGCTAGGCGCAATTAAGGTCTGCCTGCCTGTCTGTCTATGTGTGTCTAGGAACCTATGCTTCCACTTCTGTCTGCCTGTATATCTGGACGTATGTTTGACTACCTGTCATTTTGCCTCTGTGTCTGTCTGTCTGCAATCTGTTTATTGAATCTCTTGTCTGCCTGTTTGTCTAGCTTTCTATCTATTGAATCTCTTTATGTATCTGTGTTTCTGAGCGTGTGTCTTACTTTGTCTTTCTGTATGTGCCTGTGCGTCTCTGCCTGTCTATGTGTTTGTCTGTCTATATATCTGTGTGCTTGTTTTTTAGTGTGCCACTTGGTAGCGACCTAATTTATAGAGCGCCATTAAACGGGTGATTTAAGGCGGCGTCAGTTATGAGGTCCATATTGCTTTCACCATGCAGAGACACCGAAATATATTACACCAATCTTCCACTGTTTATGTATGGCTCTCTATATCCGTCGTTATCTCGGTGTCTATGTATCTTCAGCTAGTTTTCTTCTGTGTTTCAGTATCTCGGTCAGTTAGTCAGTCAGTCAGCCAGCCAGTCAATCAGTCAGTCAATTAGTCTGTCAGTCGTTCAGTGAGTGATTAATTCAGTCAACCAGTCAGTCAGTCAGTCAGTCAGTGAGTCAGTCAGTCAGTGAGTCAGTCAGTCAGTCAGTCAGTCAGTCAGTCAGTCAGTCAGTCAGTCAGTCAGTCAGTCAGTCAGTCAGTCAGTTAGTAGTCAGTCAAGTCAGTCAGTCTGTCAATCAGCCAGTCAGTCAGTCAATTAGTCAGTCAGTCGACCAGTGAGTGATTAAGTCAGTCAGTCAGTCTGTCAATCAGCCAGTCAGTCAGTCAGTCAGTCAGTCAGTCAGTCAGTCAGTCAGTCAGTCAGTCAGTCAGTCAGTCAGTCAGTCAGTCAGTCAGTCAGTCAGTCAGTCAGTCAGTCAGTCAGTCAGTCAGTAAGTAAGTCAGTCAGTCAGTCAGTCAGTCGGTCAGTGAGTCAGATAGTTATTTAGTCAGCTGATCAAGCCAGTCAACCAGTCAGTCAGTCAGTCAGTCAGTCAGAGTTAACTAGTCAGTCAGTCAGTCAGTCAGGACATTTCTGCATCTTCTGTAGTCAGGCGGTTAATTCTGATTCCCTGTTTTCTCGTCTCCTCTGTTCTGCGCATGTCTCTCTCACCCTGCCTCTGAATCCTACTACCTCTGTCTCTCGTCGTCTCTGTGTCCGCGTCCCTGTGCTTCTGCTTCTATCTGTGTGTGCCTCCTTTTGTCTGGGTCCTGACGCGTGGTCTCCTTTCCACTCGGATTCCCATGGTCAGACGGACGGAAAGTCGATCCACGTAGAAACGAAGACGACGACGACGACGACGTGGTTTATGGATCCGACGAATTAGCCCCACGAAGCGAAGGCGAGGAGAGGAATAATGCAGCAGAAACAACAGCGGAGGGAATGGGGAAGGAAAAAGAAGAGGAGGAAGCCAAGGAGGAAGAGGAGGAGGAGGAGGAGGAGCAGGAGAAAGAGGAGGGGAGGAAGAGGGAGGAGGAAGAGGCAGAGGAGGAGGAGGAAGGAGGAGGAAGAGGAAGAGGGAGGAGGAGGAGGAGGAGGAGGAGAAGAAAGAGGAGGAAGAGGAGAAGAGGAGAAAGAGGAGGAGGTGGAGGAAGAGGAGAAAGAAGAGGAGGAGGGAGAGGAGGAGGAGAAACAGGAGGAAGAGGAGGAGGAAGAAGCCAAAGACAAAGAGGCACAGGAGGAGGAGGAGGAGGAGGAGGAAATAGATGAGGAGGAGGAAGCCTAGGAGGAAGAGGAGGAAGAAGCCACGGAGAAAGAGGCGCAAGAGGCGTAGGAGGAAGAGGAAGTGGAGGAGGAGGAAAGCAGGAGGAAGAGGTACATGAGGAGGAGGAGGAGAGAGGAAGAGGAGGATGAGGAAGACAGGAGAAGGAGATGCATGAAGCTGTAAGTGTATGGAGAGGATACTAATTAGAAGGTGGAGGAAGAATAGGAGGATGAAGAGGATGGAGACCGGAAGGAGAGGAGGAGGAATTTGAGGATGGAGAACTAGGAGACGGAGGAGCAGAGAATGTAGGAGTGATATAGGTGAGGAAGAGGAGGAAGGCAGACAGGGAGATCGGAAGAAGGATAAACAGGACTAGGAGGAAAAGGACAAACAGCAGAAGGTAAACATATGAAGGAAGGCAAAGACATAATATACACAGACAAAGAAAGACAGGGAGGGAGGGAGATAGATGTAGAGAGACAAATAGACAGACAGACAGAGACAAAGACAGAGAAAAGAGACAAGGAGGCGGAGGAAAAGAAATAGGAACTTATGAGGAAGAGGAAAGGAGGATTGAACACGAAGAGCCGGTATATTAAGGATGGCTAGCGTAAGAGAAATCAGCAAAGAAAGGAACATTCTGAGGAAGCAACAAAACAAGGAGTAGGACAGGAGAGGGCAAAGAGGAGGACAAAGACAACTAAACAAAATCCAGCATGGTGAGGAAGAGGAGTAGGAGAAGGAGGAGGAGGAGGGAGAAGAGGAGCAGGACACGAGGAAAGAGGATGAATAATAGAGCCAGGAGGAAAATGGAGTGGATGGGAAGCGTTGAAACAAGGCCAGATAAGAGAAGGTCAAACAGTGGGAGCAACGATTGATGAGATAACGTCATCAGGGACACCTGGATGATGTTAGATGGAGAGAAAGGAGCATTGTCTGCTATAGTTTAAGTTTCGTTGCTATAGAAGCCAGATACCCAAGACAAAGAACACGGCTGGGACTCTATAGTTAAGAAGTATAGTAACGAGGAAATGAAGTTACTTTACAATAGACTCTTAATTGTAATATTGGGTAACAGTGTAAGGTAGTTTGGCGTATGCTTCAGTGAGTATGTATTAGAGAGTGACATGGGGAATTTCCCCGCGGGGAAACCGCGGTAACCGCGGTAAACCCCGCGGTAATGGGGACAACATTTGCGGTAATACCGCGGTAATGGGGACAACAATTGCGGCAATACCGCGGTAATGGGGACAACAATTGCGGCAATACCGCGGTAATGGGGAATGAACCGGCGATAAAATAGCGGTAATGGCACCTCTTGTAGTTTTATGGTTTATACAGCATATTGCCTATAATTATATTTACCATACAGTAATTTATTTACTTCCCTAGATACATCTACTTACTTACTTAAAATTCCAGTTCCATTCGCTTTTTGACGCTACTTACTCGTATCATCGATATCTATGTTTAGGTCTAAATATAGATATCATTGGATCATATCAATGGTAAACTACTTCCTGTCTACGGAATTGTTTTTAACTAATAATTATTGTTGAAACAACAAAAAGCGACCGAATTTTGTTTTAAAAGTAATTGTAGTTAAACTAAAAGTTATATTTGACCGTTTTATTAGCGTGTCTGTAATTTGCGAACGTGAATTATTTAGCTGGCTGAAATTGCACGTTAAATCAGTCGGCGGTCATACCCTACCTTGAAAGGTTGACCAATGCCAGAATTCAATTCTTCTCACAAGACCGTTTCTTCAGTTGACAAGTAAGTTTAGATGCACTTTAGCAATTAGTGTGGTGTACATGTGCGCCAAAGATAATACGGTAAGAATAAAAATTTAATGGACTAGAACTTTGAAATAGCATTTTATTTCTGTAAAATAGCATTGCGTTTTACTAACAAAACAAAAAGTGACCGAATATCTTAAAGTAATATTGCAGTTAAAGTAAAGGTGATATTTAGCCCTTTTACGAGCTTGTCTATGCTGATGAATTACTTTTTAACATAGTAGCCTAGTAACATGTCATTTTAAGAGATCTATACAAGTACAATCCCAAATCAGTCCAGGTGAAGTTGAGAACTTGTGAAGGAGATTTTTTCTTGAAGCTTACTAGTCAGAAATGGTAAGGGCGTGGTTAATGCAAACTGTCGATAAGATAATAGGTTTTTGCATAACGTTTTATTAATGCAATCAGCAATACAAATAGCTTTGTAAGCTAAAATTGGTGTTTTTTAATTTTAATGGGTGAAAACTTTTTGCGGGGAATGTGATGCTGTCCTGCGGGGATGGGGTGGGGACGGGGGGTGGGGATGGGGTGGGGATGGGGACAAAACTTGCGGGGATGGGGTGGGGATGGGGAAGACTTACCTTTTGCGGGGCGGGGATGGGGACAAGATTGTCTCCCCGCGTCACTCTCTAGTATGTATGCATGTGGACACTTCTCTGTTGTGTGGATATATGTATGTGTGTGGACGCTTACTGTCCTCGTACATACATACATGCATGCATGCATATATCGATGGCGCTGGGCAATTGTGAGTGAAGGACTTGCTCAAGGTCCCTAAACAGCAAATGGATGGATGGATGGATGGATGGATGGATGGATGGATGGATGGATGGATGGATGGATGGATGGATGGATGGATGGATGGATGGATGGATGGATGGATGGATGGATGGATGGATGGATGGATGGATGGATGGATGGATGGATGGATGGATGGATGGATGGATGGATGGATGGATGGATGGATGGATGGATGGATGGATGGATGGATGGATGGATGGATGGATGGATGGATGGATGGATGGATGGATGGATGGATGGATGGATGGATGGATGGATGGATGGATGGATGGATGGATGGATGGATGGATGGATGGATGGATGGATGGATGGATGGATGGATGGATGGATGGATGGATGGATGGATGGATGGATGGATGGATGGATGGATGGATGGATGGATGGATGGATGGATGGATGGATGGATGGATGGATGGATGGATGGATGGATGGATGGATGGATGGATGGATGGATGGATGGATGAATGGATGAAGAACCCTAGACTCTCCGTCTTGTTTGTAAGACTAACGTTCACACTAATCGGCTGCCATATCAACGGATACCTACTTACCTACCTACCTATACCTAAATGCCAACCTTCCTACTTTAATACTCATTTGATAGCAGCCATTCGCACACACGAACACTATATAGACGTATTATCGCTGGATTGGCCGTTTAAATATCGCCACTATAAACCAGAAACTGCTCAGTTGATCTCGCAATATGAAAGAATTATATTATTGCACGGAGCGTTCGATGACAAACTGTCTACAGGTCGTATAAGTGCGTGCGGAAAATATCAATGAATCAGTCAGACAGAGACAGAAGCAGGGGCAGAGACAGAGGCAGGGGCAAAGACAGTCACAGACATGCAAACACGGACAGATAGACACGTAGACTATTGGCTATAGACAGACACGCGCATAGATGACTTGATATGATTTTTTTGTTGCTGTATGCTTCCATTTTGCAAAAGCTGCTAGATTGTTTTGTTTCTTCCTATTTGATGGTTGGATGATTAGATGGCTGGCTGGATGGATGGACGCCTTTGGACGGAAGTACGGATGGAATGGATGGATGGATGAATTGATGTGTTTGAAGCAGCTAAGGAAGTAAATTAGTAAGTAGGCTGTTTTAGTACATCACCCTGTGCAGTTTCGTATAGGCGCGGTCAGATAACGAGCAATCTGATGGATGGATGGATGGAATGATGGATGGAATGATGGATGGATGGATGGATGGATGGATGGATTTATGGATGGATGGATGGATGGATGGATGGATGGATGGATGGATGGATGGATGGATGGATGGATGGATGGATGGATGGATGGATGGATGGATGGATGGATGGATGGATGGATGGATGGATGGATGGATGGATGGATGGATGGATGGATGGATGGATGGATGGATGGATGGATGGATGGATGGATGGATGGATGGATGGATGGATAGATGGATGGATGGATGGATGGATGGATGGATGGATGGATGGATGGATGGACGGACGGATGGATGGATGGATGGATGGATGGATGGATAGATGTACTGATGGATTGCTTTGTGTTTACGGTGGATGAATGGATGGATTTACGAACGGACGAAATGTACATAACGGTTTCAAAATCCTATTTACGATAAAAGTTACTTAAGTATAAAAACCCTAAAAGCCGGCACATAGAGGAGCAGACAGGCGTTGCGGCGTCGGCGTCGGCGGCGGGGGCCCAGGGCCGAGACGGGAGAGGAGGCCTCTGCCGCCGCCACCGCCAGTTGGCAGCCAGGCAGCCGACCGTGGATCGAGCGGAGCCGTGGAGCCGAAGCCAGAGGAGAGGACGAAGGAGAGACGGTCGGCGCCGAAAATAGATCTTGTATTGATTGCGTAGAACGCCAAGCGTAATTTATCACAGATGTCAGAAAACTTAGTAAGTATACATATATACGCTTATATATATATTATACATATTTATTATATATATGTGTATATATATATATACACATGTAAAGTGAGAGGTTGGGATATATATATATATATATATATATATATATATATTATACATATGTATGTGTGTATGTGTGTGTATATATATATATATACGAATGTGCGCTTAAAAATTTGTCTGTGTGTGTGTGTGCGTGTGTGTGTATATACAAGTCTCGTATGTTGCGTGATACTGTTTACCGAAGTCTGGTATTAGACAGAAAACCCCTCGGAGCAGATGCCTCGGTGGGGTATACGCTGGTAATGAACACAAAGGGGCGGCGTAGATATACAGATACTCGTACAGATATACGTACAGACACACGCGTACAAACACACGTATGCACGTGACACGTGATATATCACAAGAAGATCCACAAATGTTTTTCTCTTTATCAATCTGTCTGTCTGTCTGTCTGTATGTCTGCACGTGTGCCTGCCTGCCTGCCTGTCTCTCTGTCTGTCCGTCCGTCCGTCCATCATCTATCTATCTATCTATCTATCTATCTATCTATCTATCTATCTATCTATCTATCTATCTATCTATCTATCTATCTATCTATCTATCTATCTATCTATCTACCTATCTACCTATCTATCTATCTATCTCGCTATCTCGCTATCTATCTATCTATCTATCTATCTATCTATCTATCTATCTATCTATCTATCTATCTATCTATCTATCTATCTATCTATCTATCTATCTATCTATCTATCTATCTATCTATCTATCTATTTCTTTATCTAGCTATCCATCCATCTATCTATCTATCTATCTATATCGCATCTATCTATCACTGTCTTTTTACCTGTCTGTCTGTCCGTCCGACCGTCCGTCTGTCTGCCTGCCTGTCTATCTACCTATCTATATCGCCATCTATCTATCACTATCCATCTATTTATCTATCTATCCTCGCTACTGTGTCAGTCAAGCGCGTTGTAATTATCCTCGCCCGTATTTCTCTCCTAATAAGACGACGTACGGCGTTCCATAACAGGTGTAATTAAAGGCCTGCCAAGAGCCACCTGACCTGTTAATTGGCTCCGACGCCGTACGTAACGGTCGTTTTATGGGAGACCAAATGCCCGTTAATGTCCGCGGCATGATCTACTGTTAAATATAAAACAAGGCCGCGGCGGCTCGGAATTGCGCCATTCCAGACGGCCATAACTCGAAGGATATGTGAATGGGGCTCGCATGGTCAATGGCAATAATACGAACGAGGAGTCATCGATAGTAGCGTTAAGTAGGTCGTATGGGAAACAAACAGATGAGAATAGAATTAAATAGGTCAGACTGGAAGTCTAGTCAAACAGTCGTATCTCGTGATGCGATCGAATTAGGTCAAAACAGAGGCGAGACGATATTTTATGAGTGAGATAAATAAAAGTTAGAGGCCTAGGTGAGCGATATATATTGTTATTGTATAGAAGATCGCTGTTTTACATATAGCGACTTGATCTGAGCTCTGCTGATCATTAGATAAAAAGATGCATTAGCTATTCATCTAAAAGTATACGTCACGAATAAGTTATTCACCAATCGTTAGATCAATAATACAGAGGATTTTGAACTGCTATTATAGTCATTTACTACCACTACTACTACTATTCCTTTATTACACAAACTCGTTGACACAAACGCAACCACGTACAAAAGCTTTTCCATATATTCGTCCGTCCGTCCGTCCATCCATCCATCCCTCTTTCTACCGGTTCATCCAACTATTTCTCAATCATCATCATCCACCCATCCATTCTTCCGTCTATCCTTCCATTCTTCCGTCTATCCATCTATCCGTCCGTCCGTCCGTCCATCCATCCTTCCGTCCGTCCATCCATCCATCCATCCCTCTTTCTACCGGTTCATCCATCTACATCTCAATCATCCATCCACCCATCCATTCTTCCGTCTATCCACCCATCCATCCGTTCGTCCACCCATCCGCCCACACGTCCATCCCCTCCCCCCAACTCGGTCTCCCAACATGAAGCAGTCGATTTTGTCAGAATACAACTGAAATTTTGAGAAAGAAATGCCTCCATTCAGTTAGCCTTTTAGCTCCAATTGAAAGCGCACAATTCTTGGCAGCGAAAACCTAGCAAGACTCAGCAATGTTCCTATCAACCTCTACTCCAAGCACTTGATAAAGTAGTGACTTGCGTCCATAATTCTCATACATTCGGCTACAAGTTCCATCAACTGCATATAGGCTGCAGCCATGCAGCGATTATTATATCAACTAAACATAGTGTAGTGGTTAGCGTGATAGACTGTCAATCGAGAGCTCGGGGTTCAAATCCCCGCCAGAGGAGAAATCTGGTTCGAGATTTCTGGTGCACCTTTTCTGCTAGCCAACTCAGCTATAATGAGAACACTGACCGTACACTGTCAATGGGAAGATGAGACGGTGAGGGAGAGGATTGGCCGCACACCCTTGTATGCCGAGGCTAAGAAAAGGAGGTCGCTAACACTGCATAGCCATGTCTGCCTCGGGGCAAGCTTAAGGACTGTTTATCTTCCAACGACGAGTTGCTTTGGTATTCAGTTCAAAATTCTCACACTTATGCGCAACTTTCTGCTCGGGGTGGCTCCTGCATAGCTCGTTCATACCCTTATTCACATCGGTCTGTATACACTCCCTGGTCGCTCTGCTCTGCGCTCGGCCACCAGAGGCCTCCTCCTGGCTGTCCCTCGCATGCGTGGTGCAACTGCTCAATCCAGAAGCTTTGCTCATGTCGGCCCCTCCAGTTGGAACCATCTTCCGCATGAATCGCGTCTTGAGCTCCTCAGCCCTTCCTCTGTTTCGGAAACGCCTGAAGACTATCTTATTTCTTAGAGACAGCACTGACCTGGGTCGGGAGCGCCTCTGAATCTCTGAGTGGCGCTATACAAATTTTCGATTGCACTTACAATTATAATCCAAACACTTTTTGTACACGCTCGTCCGTAAAGTGTTAAATCGACGAGTTGGTTACACATCCTAGACACTTAGCCACTCTTCCAACACTAAAGGATTTCACTTTCATACGATCAATGATTACAGCTTCGTTAGTTAAGATGCTGGTGCTACAAAAGTCCGTAGATAAGATGAGACTAGAGTTGATTAGAACGAAAACGAATCGAATAGAAGAGATTAGATTGGTTAATGTTCGATAGCTAGATTAGATAATTTAGAGAATGTTACGTATGAGTAGAGACTGACCTACGACGCCCATCCACGGGTAAAACGGAACACTGGATGCGTGTACGGCGTGGCCGTAGCCCCCAGGGCCTCCCCCGGCTGCTCCGTTGGCCCCGTTGACGCCACCACCGCCGGGGACACCAGGGCCACTAGCGACACCTCCTCCGACCTGACCACCGGACCCGGCCCCGATCGGGCCAAAGCCCTGCTGGTGCGTCTGATGGTGGTGAGGGTGAGTTGGCATCGGAGGGGATTGACTTTCGGATGATGAGATATGCTGGCTCCATCGTTGCTGCTGCTGTTGCGGCTGCTGCTGTTGAGAAGGGGGAGGAAGTGCTTGCTGCTGCTGGTGATGATGGGGCCCTCCGAGGCCGCCCCCTGCTCCATCACCCCCGTTCGTTGCCCTTCCGTTCAGCGCCGATCCGTCGTAGGGAACCGGCTCATGCTGCAGATGCCCGTTGCTTGGATTGCCCCCCTGGAGCAGGTGTCTGGCTCCGGTTCCTGGAGACAGGACGTCCGTCGCAGTCCCGGGCCGGACGTGTTCGCTTCCTGGAGCCGTCATCTGGAGCGGACTGCTACGGTAACCCTTCACCTCGCCCCCGGTGTGTAGTGGCGCGCCCTGACGTTGGGGGTCGTAGCCCCCACGACCGTTGCTCGTGGCGTTGCTGGTGGCAACGGCGGAGTTGTAGTGGGCGGCGAAGGTGTTGCTAGGGCTGAAGTTGTCGCCATTGACGACGGTTTGGCCGTGGTGGTCGCCTAGCAACGACGGCGCGAACGGATTCGCGTAATAGGAATTCAAGTTCATCATCTTCGAACGTCTCCGATTAACCAATAAATCGATATCAGAAAATCAATCAACCAGTCAATCAGTCACAGATCAATGGAGCCTACCAATCGATCGGTCCAAGGTTCGACAACAGTCGTAACTTATACAGCGCCAGTTTAACAACACGACATCGTCACCTGGCTGTTGTTTTTTTTATCCTACTCGTCCCCCGGCTTAACCTTTGATCTCCAACCGCCTCAGCAGAAGTATTAGTAGTAGTATCGCCTGGGGTCCGTAAGCGTAGCCGGGCGCTAGGTACACATAAACGAGAGGCGACTGGGCGAGAAACGTCCGGCCTATATACACAGAAACGGCTAAGAGTGCGCCCGCTGTAACGACCGCTTTAATTTCTCCGACTCGACGCCTCCGCTGGCTTTAACGTCAATATATGAGCAGCGCAACGTGATAGATTGATGTGCGCCTTACGATGTACGCCGGCAGCGGCAATATCGCTTCGACTGCGTTCACAGCTCGAGGAGGAGCGACCAGACCGAACCGTAGTCATTATATCAAACCCCTCTATATGTCGTTTGTCACACGGCACGCACGCAACGCCGCTGCTGCGGCCCGCCTGCCCGCCCGCCCGCCCGCCCGCCTGCTGCTCCTCTCGCCTGCTCGCCCTTCTCGCCCGCCTCGGCCGGCCGAGAACTCCCGGCCTTGCTACGCTGCCCCAGCTGCCGCCGCCGCCACCGCCGCTGCCTAGACCGATCGGCGTACGCCAGTCATGGACGCCAAACCATGTCCGTTTGCTCATGTAGTTGGGCAACGGCCTTCCACCGCCACCTAGTTACAACGGGAACTGTATGTGCCTCTAATATATATATATATAATATACATATATATTTTATATATTTTATATATATATATATGGATATATATATATACTGAGGTAGTTTCTATATCTACATATAACATACTTATACCTATAATTATATATTGCATTTACCGTAACCTTGTTATATTTTACGCGGCAGTTTTACCCCCACAGTGTTGTACAGACCACATGTATTATATGGAAGCATGCATTATATATGGGTTTATACATGCGATATGTATTAGATAAATATATAATATATATCGATGTATGCCTTCGTGGTTGGCAGCGGTTAGTTGGACCTTGGGCTGGTAGCGTGTGTACAGCATCCATGGCGCAGGGCTCAAGGTCGATGCATGGCCGAAGCGGCAGCAGCTGCTATACAAGGCAGGCAGGCAGACGGCGCCAGGATGCTAGAGGCAGGGAGCGAGAGGGAGTGCTGAGGGGTGATGAGGGCAGGCAAGGGGAGGGTCGGCCGACAGTCGAATCGACGGTGGCGGCCTCTAACGGGCTGTTTTGCGCCGCCAATTTCCGTTTTTGTTTGTTTGTTGGGCTGTTTGCGCACGTTTTTTTCGCGTTGGCCGTAAAGTTCAAAGGGGAGTTGGAGGGTGGGGGGGAATGGTTGGGGTCTGGATTTGGGGAGGATTAGGTGGGGGAGGATTGAGTGGGGTAGAGTCTGAGGGAGGACTTGAAGGGGAGAACTGTGGGGTGGAATGGAGGAGAAGATTGGATTAGGGAGGATTTGAGGAAGAATGTTCAGAATGTATGAGGAGAATGAGGATTGGAGAGGCAGCAATGGTTGGCTGGTAATCTGACGGGGTGATTAGAGGGGTGATGGGCTCGATGGGTAAGGTTGGAAGGGGTGAGGGTCAAGTGGAAGATTGGGAAGGAGCATCTCGTGGGGGAATAATAGGGTGAGCGCTGGAATCGGTAGAATGGCTGTACGAAGATCTGAGGGAAGGATTTGAGGCGTAGGCGAAGTAGTCTACATCGCTGGCACAGGTTAAGGACAGGGAGAGAACTTTGGTCCTATCGGCTGGATTTCTTCCCACTTTCCAAAGGGATACACGCATCCACACACACAAACACACGCACAGACACACACATACAGACACGGACACAAACACGGACACACGCGCAAACACTGAGAAAGGAATATGCCGATCGATAACTTACAGGGGGCTGACTTCTTCCACAAGATGCAGCTCCGGCTTCAAGCACAGTGCAAGACTCTAATGCTGCGGCACTGGTAGTGATTCTGATGCTGGTTGTGGTGTTAGTGATGCCATGTATAGTATACCCCGTTTCCTTTTCCATCTACCAGTTCCTGTATCATGAGTCTGCATGTTCACCAATGGCACCAATGGTATTCAGCCACCGTTGATTTACACGTACATACATTGTATATAGCATAATTATATAGCTTGATATGTACATACTTTTACATACACATACATTGCATGCGTACATACGTACATACATATACATACCTACATTTGCATACACACATACATACGCAAAAATATACATCCATACACACGTACACAACGTTCAAACATACAATCATACATATGGCTAATTGGCTATACACACATACGTGCATACACATCTCCCTAAATACACGCATACATACATACATAGATACATAAATCCATACATGCAAACATACATATATTGCATACATCCATTAATACACACATACATTGCATACATACACACAACAAATATGCATACAGTCGAACAGACATACACACTTGTAGACGCAGACAAACAGTCGTCTGGACATATGTACATGTAAATTCATGCACAAACAGGATGTATTTCATACACAATGCACAAACGCCCTCCGCATTATGAACACGCGTCGTGGAACAATCTAAATATATCATCGGTTATTGGTCTGCCTCAAGCCAAAACAACCTTACCCATACTACCTCGTTTCCAACCAGTGCCCGTATATTAAAACGTGTAAACACATATATAACCTTCACCTCTAATGTATGTATTACGTGAGTGTTAATTATGTATGCAGGCCTTCCGATATTGGTCAGTATCGGTTTTAAGTCCAAACTCGGTTTCGGTTTCGTGTTGTTTTAGTAGAGCGGTATCGGTATCGGATTTTCGCTTTAAGTATCGGTTTTATTGTCAATTTGTTCTTTATGCTCCGGTTTTAGAGTATCGTGAACTATCGGTTTGGTATTGGTTAAACCGATCCCACAACTACGAAACCATGTATGTGTATATCGTATGAATGCATATATGTATACACGCATATAGATGATGATGATGATGATGATGATGATATAGGTATGCATGTATATATTTAAGTATGTATGTAATTATGTATGCATATACATGTATGTATGTATGTATGTATGTATGTATGTATGTATATATGTATGTATGTATGTATGTGTGTGTATGTATGTATGTATGTATGTAAGTATGTATGTATGTAAGTATGTATGTCTGTATGTATGTATGTCTGTGCGCATGTATGTTTGTACGTAGACATGATATATGTATGTATTGTTCATGCAATGCAGTGTCTCATTGTGTCCTGAAATGGTGAATATTCTGTCACGCATGCGTGACACAGTTGCTCAGTCATGCAGGCAAGTAACAGGTTCAGTCCACGACAGCATAGTCATAACAGTTTTAATATATCTTATTATTATACTTATATACTCAATAGAAGATTTGCATATCCTCATGCCCATATAAGTATATATATATATATATATATATATATATATATATATATATATATATATATATATATCATGGCCATGTGAATATATTGATCGCAGAAAGATATATTATGACTATGTATCCATATTGATATAAGGAGGGGGCTATAAAACACAATGGCAAGTCATTATCCATATAAATCAAAGCCTTCCTTTTCTCTCGGAGTACCTCGTACTGGGAGCGCTTCTGAAAGGCTAATGCTATGAGAAGCGCTTTATAAATGATCAAATACAATACAATGCAATACAATACAATGCAATACATAAATGTATATAAAATTTTTGTCTGTAGCGACCGGATATGGCCTCGACCCTGTTCATATATCAAAGAATTGATCGGGTGAGATCCTTAACCACCGCTGCCCGTTTGAATAGGTAACACGCCATCTTAAGGTTCCCCATATACAGGTCCTGATAGCCCACATGTGCATATAATTATGGTCGTGCAGATATCTGACAACGTGGTCACGCTGGTTGGTATGAAATGACGTGTCCGAAAAAATTCAGTAGCCTGTTGTGAGAGACAGGAACGAAGCTTGTACGTTGCATGAACATTTTCTGTCAAGGTCTGCGTATACCACCAATAGTATCGATAGGTGTCGCAAATGACGCAGGGCTGGCTAGTTCCTGCCAGGCTTCGAAATGGGCCTTGACCGTTCCGAACTCGAGTTCTAAATCGAGTTATTAATATCCATAGTCTTGGACCATGGACTGTCAATCAATAGGTCTAGGTCAGAAGTTCAAATCACCAACAGTGCTGTCGGTGGGACTATTGACTTCGAGGTAGAGGACTGTCCATCCAGCTCATATTGCCGACACTGACTAAAACTGAAGTTGCTAAAGCTTCTTACCAATTGCTGCTTATGGGTTTATCTGAGCTTAACGGACTACCCTTCTCTTCTCATCTCTTCTTCGTGTCTAGAACGTGGTGTTACCTATTAAAATGTACAGAAGTTAATTATAACACACACAAACATGATATATACATATATATATGCATCATACAAATATAAGAATATATATATATATATATATATATATATATATATATATATATATATAATTCATTCTTGAGGTTTTAGAGCTGAACTCTCGGCGGATTTGTAAATATTTATTCTTGTTTAAGTTATACTATAATAGTGTTATATCAATTACATAAAACTGCTCTCGTGCTTTATAGAACTTATCTGCATTATGATTGGTAGGATATATGTAGATATAGAAACACATAAACGTATATAACTATATATATATATGCATAAACTCATATACGAACAACTATATCGAGATATATTGCATCTTACATCTTAGGAAGACATCTTACGACAAATATTTCCATTCAACCTAAAGACATCTTAGGAAAAACATTTCTATTAATCTTACATACATTAACTACATAGTCAGATATATTTAAACTCATGCACTATATTCTTTTATTTACGATGTTATATGGCATAAACGGAGTGGGTGGAAATATATGTATCTGTATTTGTAGTAATATACATTTGACAAGAGGTCATATTCACGTAATATAAATACACAAGCCTATAAACACGTATTTAATATATATATATATATATATATATATATACATGCATATACATATAGCTAAATATATTGCTACAAAACTTACAAATATAGATACTTATATTTCTACCCATTCCGCCATATAACATCGTACATAAATAACATGTCTAGCCCACATTAAGTCCACGTGTCATATATACTTCACATTATTTTTATCGGTTAATATACAGATTTGCTCTACATAAGAACCTGAATAATAACAATACTACGCCAACATGTATATATATTTATATATATATATATATATATATATATATATATATATGTTCATGTATATACGGTCTATATATAGCTGCGTGTTCATAGGAACTCCACAATCACGTTCGTGCCTCCGTTCAAAAGCGGTTTAACACGAAATGTCATGCATTGATTGACGTATGCTGTTCATCGGCGTGTGTGTTGGCGCAGCGTGCATGCGGGTGGTGTACGGCGGGGGCCACTGCCGGTCCCATCAACCGCTGCTCTTAGCATAAGACGGGTAATAAAGGCAGCCAGGCAATCTCGCCCTCAATCCAAGTTGCCTGCCAACTGTCGCGTGAAAGGCTTAAGCGTAATGGAAATTTATTGACGGCCCCACTACATCGATGTAAATAGTGTTAAAAGCTAAAGATCTCTCTCCATCTGTCCACCGCTCCGTACGACCGCACTTCCGTCCATCCCTCCATGTGTCTCTGTCCGTCTATCTATCCGTGTGTCTTTGTGTCAATATTTCTGTCTGTCTGTCTCTGTCTCTCTCTCTCTGTGTGTGTGTGTCTCTCTCTCTCTCTCTCTCTCTCTCTCTCTCTCTCTCTCTCTCTCTCTCTCTATATATATATATATATATATATAAAATATATATATATAGAGAGAGAGAGACGTGTATATGCTGTATACAAGTATATATTTATATACTGTATGTATACATATAGGTACCATATTGATTTACTCACTATAATACAGCCTTGCATACATATGTATTTATGTATATATGTATGTATGCATGTATGCTTGCATGCATATAATATAACTATCTGTAACATATCTATTTATTCACTACCATTCAACTATGAATACACTTATGTATATATTTATGCAAGTATGTAGGTATGAATATATTTTATATATATATATATGTATCTTTGTGTATATACATGTATGTATCATGTTTAATATTGGTTTACTCACTATCATTCAACCATCATACACATATTAAGTATTTATGTATGTCTGTATGTATGTATGTATGTATGTATTAGTGAGCATTTGTGGCTTTTCACAGAGTTATGACAGTCAGGTTAACGTCCTAAATGTTTTGCTCGTGAATAACAAGATTTTGACCGACGACCGATGCTTACGCGAGAAGTCTTTTAGAGACTCCAGCCAACCATGGCAATCACCAAACCGTGCCAACCGCCTTTAATGCACTATCTACAAACGAGATCAAAGTAGTCGTCACGCCAAGGAATTACACCTACAGTCTAATGGATATATCACAAATATGCATTATGACCATTGGGATACATATATAATATATATATATAGACTATATAAACACAAATATATTTGTATATATATACACATGTATATACACACTCACATGTATATATATACACTCACACACGCACACACACTGATGCACACACACACCCATATATATATATAATATATTTATATATGTATGTGTGTGCGTTATATATATATATATATATATATATAACGCAACACACACATACACACATACACACACTCACTCACACACACACACACACACACACATACATATATATATATATATATATATATATATATACTCACACATGCACACACACACACGCACGCATATATAAATATATATAAGACAAAACACGCACGCACACACACACACACACACACACACACACACACATATATATATATATATATATATATATATATGCGTGTTATAGGCTAGCGTCCTTGTAGATATGAAATATGATCTCTTGTCTTTGCTAACGATGGTCATTCTTTATCAAAAAAAGTGAATCAGGAAGACTGTGCATTGTACCTGGACAGCACTTACCTATGTGGTTAGCCCACTTGTCGTTAGTGATGCTATGTGCTTATTGTTGTTGCCATAATGTACATTTGGTAACATTTCATTCAAAGAATGATTGTTAGAAAATGAGTCGTCGTGCCTGTTATTTAAAAGTATTAAAGTTAAGGGTAGGCTAATTGAAGTTTGATAAGTTGACAAATAAGCAATTATTTTCAAGTTTATGGTATTACTTTTTATGGTATCTATATCATGAGCGCACGTGTAAAAAGTAAAAAGAGCATTAAATAAATGTTATTGCAATTCCCCTCACAGTCAACTGTT
>JACEVL010006403.1:270000-277500 GCA_020284085.1 Aporrectodea caliginosa
AAATTTAAATATCCATGACACTTGGTTGTGGTTCATTCACATATATCTGATATCCGGACAGAGGAGGAAGAGAGGGTCATGCAAATGCGGTCAAGGGAGGAAGTCTTATGGCTTAAGCAGACGTCCAGATGAGTCTACATGTACATGTACAAGGCTTTTAGTTCAACCTGCTTTAAGCTCCAACTTCAGTTATACGATGGGAGACATTGATTCAGTTTTTACAGCTTTAAGTGCTGTAATTGACGTATGGAAACTTGCTTTACATTCAAGTTTCAAATAGCAAGCATTCAGACAATTCAATTATGCATGTGCTTATAAATTAAGATATAGAACAAGGAGTTTTGTAAGGGTGTCTTCTGCATGTTAATGCATTATAACTTACCTGGCTTTGGAGTGCAGACGTCTGCAAAGTGGGAGAGTAAGGCCAAAAGCGGACAAAGGGTGATGGAAGGTCCAAAGGCGGTACTTTTTGGGGCGTCCTTTATGGACGAACCCTTACTGTGCAATTGCATTGAAGTATGATTAGTTTATATCTCAATTCTGACTCCTGAAATAGCTGTGTTAATATTTTGTCTTAATTTTTGAATGTATTAGGCCTATACATGCAATTGCTTTCGTTATATTGTATTGTATATTATGAATATATACGTGTTTTCTCTCAACTCTGAAAAGTTGTGGTTATGGCAAGTGTTCATAGGTTGAGAACACTAGTGTTAATGAAGAGCACATTGTTGTGTTCCGTTCATGAGCACTAGCGTTTAGAGCAGGGTTTGAACGCCCGGACGCGTTCTATTAGTGTTACATTTACGCGTTTAAAAATTTGCACACGTCATGCGTTAACGAGTAGAACACCCATCAAGCGTTTAAAAATCGTAACACTAGTGTTCAGAAATTTAATGCTAGCGTTAACATTAGAAACGCCGGACGCGTTCTATTAGTGACGCGCATAGGTGTTCAATAATCAACACTATAGTGTTCAAAAACTTAATGCCAGCGTTAACATTAGAAACGCCCGGACGCGTTCTATTAGTGTTACAATTTGGCGTTTAAAAATGTGTTCTAGTTGTGAACACCCGGCTTTAGAGTGTACCTGTCTTTAAGTGTGCATTGATGTTTGCGTGCTTATTTGGCTGTCTGTGTGTTTGTAGTCGTGGTTTGACGTGTCTCTCTGTTCCCTATGGAAACGGCAGGACACCACGGCGCATGCGTGGACGCCACGGAACCGGAAGCGACAAACGAGGAATTATGGGAAGCGGAGACGCGTTAATGACGACAGATGGCGTCGAATAATGCGACTGCGCACGCGCGACTTAAGCGAGATGGATGACGGGAATCAAGGAAGATTTCAAAATTAAACAGGGATCCAGCGTAGCTCTGCACAGCTAGATGCTAAGGACATCGACATTCCGATTAAGGATCTAGGATCTGTCTGTCTGTCTCTCTCTCTCTCTCTCTCTCTCTCTCTCTCTCTCTCTCTCTCTCTCTCTCTCTCTCTCTCTCTCTCTATGTCTCTGTCTGTCTGTTTCTCTCTCTGTCTCTGCCTCTCTGTCTGTCTGTCTGTCTCTGTCTGTCTGTCTGTCTCTGTCTTTGTCTCTCTCTTTCTCTCTGTCTCTGTCTCTCTCTTTATCTCTGTCTCTATCTCTATCTCTCTCTGTCTCTGTCTCAGTGTCTGTCTCTGTGTCTGGTTTCTGTGTCTGTCTCTCTGTCTCTGTCACTGTGTCTCTCTCTCTCTCTGTCTTTGTCTCTGTCTCTCTCTCTCTCTCTTGCTCTCCTCTCCCTCTCCCTCCCTCTCTCTCTCTCTCTCTCTCTCTCTCCCTCTCTCTCTCCCTCTCCCTCTCCCTCTCCCTCTCCCTCTCCTCTCCCTCCCTCTCCTCTCCCTCTCCTCTCCCTCTCCCTCTCCCTCTCCCTTCCTTCCTCCGGCTGCCATCAGTCCACCGCCGAGGGGGGCAGTAGTCCACTTTCGGGCGTAACGAC
This sequence comes from Aporrectodea caliginosa, assembly GCA_020284085.1. Taxonomy (NCBI): domain Eukaryota; kingdom Metazoa; phylum Annelida; class Clitellata; order Crassiclitellata; family Lumbricidae; genus Aporrectodea; species Aporrectodea caliginosa. Next base: position 271,975 of record JACEVL010006403.1, read on the forward strand.
GCGCCGTGCGGTCGAGCGAGAGGGATCACCTCGCGGCCGATTCCAAGTGCCAGGGATCATTCGTTAAGCAGTTGTCAATGCATCTCAGCGTCTGCCACGACTCAGCGCCATGTCGTCACTGAACGGAGTCGTTCAACGGTCGTGGAATGAATACCTCAGCGAAGAGAAGATGGTGGCCGCGGGCTGTGACGTCGGCAGAATGGGAAGCTGTCTGGAGCGCTGTAACGCCTCTTGTTGCGCTGATGGGAATGTCAGAGTTGAATGATTCGAGAGCAAGAGGTCCAGTGAATGCTGACCCTGTTGAATGGGTAGTTCACCTTGAGGACATGTCAAGCTGTCATTAGTAATTTTACGGATGGATGAGGCAGGAATTGTCCACGCGTGTATTCAGTTGTCGACGTTGTAGGTCCATACTCTGTTGTGTTCTATTGCATTGTGCTATCATAAATTATTTCGTTGCATCGTATTGTGCTGTTATGTATTGTATCGCATTGAATTGTAATAATTCATCATCATCACCGCTCTTGTTACTACCAACTGAGGCGACTTAGAGCCATTGGAAGATCGGTGCCCTCCAAAGTGTTTACAACCATGGTTCATGCCTTTGTCTCCTCACGCATTGATTATTGTAACTCTGTACTAATTGGGCTTCCTAAGGTTCGCCTGTCCTCTGTGCAATCTGTCTTAAACGCTGCAGCCAGACTTATTGCACGCCTTCCTCGGTACTCTCACAACTCCACATACATGACTAATGATCTTCACTGGCTCACTCTCTCGGCTAGAATCAAGTACAAGATCCTGCTCCTAGTTACTAAGTCCCAGCAGGGCTTGGCTCCTAGGTACCTTTGTGACTTAATGTGTAAGCCACTCTCTGCACGTTCTTCTCGCCCTCTTCGTTCTGCTGACCGGCTTGATCTTTTCGTACCTCGGTCGCGAACCTCATTAACCCAGCATCGGGCTTTCGCTTTAGTGGGTACAATATGGAATGACCTTCCCCCTGCAATTCGTAGCAGGATTCTGGAGAGGATTTCACTGGCATCTCTTCGCTGCTTAAAGACCTTTCTCTTTTCTCCCTGTACGCTGAGAGCGCTTCTGAATAGCTCTGCTGTGAGAAGCGCTTTACAAATGTTCAGATTAGATTAGATTAGATTAGATTAGATTAGATTAGATTAGATTAGATTAGATTAGATTAGATTAGATTAGATTAGATTAGATTACCACCACCACCGCCACCGGTTCCTGACGCCAGCCACTTGGCGGCGATGGGTACGAATAAACGATCTCCATTGTCCTCGGTCATTTGTCAAGTCCATTGCTCCCGTTTGTGTTAGTCCAAGTGATGTTATGTCCTCAGTTATTATCTATCCAGAGTAGTCTTGATCTGCCTTTGTTTCTTTTACCTTCGAATCTTGCATGTAGTGCATTGTGTCGGTCAACTGGCTTTCTCTCTACATGTAAAACCATCGGAGTCTTTGTTTAAACTTTAACGTATACGCCTTTATACAAACATACAAATACATGCATACATATTCAAACATACAGACACACAGATACAGGATACACATGCAGATATACAAAGGACAAACTAATCACAAAAATAGAATTTCGAATCGATTCGGGGCATAAAAGTTCGAATTCGAATCGATCTCGAATCGATCATGCATGTATCGGGCATCAGTTTGATATTCCTGCAGCATGTCCTTGACAGCTCATAGGCGTGCCGTAGATGTCAGCTCGTTGGCCATTTGGACGCTGCATTGCGGCAGTTGCAGCCGCGCATGAGTTAAATGTCGTCGCGTGCCGCGTTGCAGGCAGCAATTCAACAACCAATCCGAGCGCAGTAAACAATTAATGCAATTAGTGTAGAACAAAGCCATGGCCAAGGTCGAATCATTTATCGATTCATGACGCCATTTTAGAATCCAATCGAATACGGCCGTCTGATTCGTTATCGAATCGAATATTGAAGCTTTGCAGGTCCATAAGATATACATACATGCATTCGTACATACATACATACATATATACATACATACATACATACATTACATACATACATACATACATACATAAATACATACATACATAAATACATACATACATACATAAATACATAATTACATACACGCACACATACTTATACATTCAAGAACCGTGTACCTACTTATTATAACATGACCTTGACGAACACATCTCTTCCTAGTTTCTTTGTCCTTCACCGACTTATTTTTACTTCTGTCTCTAATCTATTTCAGCAGCTGAAAGGGCGTCGAAATAGGAAACCCAGGTGAAAGAACAGGTGTGAGTGTGAGTGTGGGAAGAGCTCCTAAGGGAGCATTCCTGACGAGAGAAGGTCACGATGCTATCCAACCTCCTGTACTCAGGGCTTCATTTCCAGAGAACCGGATTCTGGTAGGAACAGGTGGTTGGGGTTAAACGAAGACATCATGGTACAGGAACAGGCAAACGGACAAGCGATGAGACATGAACGAACACCGGCAATACGAGAGGCATATAGAGAATCAATGAGAGAGACACAAAGAGAAACACAGAGACAGAGACACAGAAAGGAACAAAAACAGACACAGGAACTGGTAGGAAAGAGAGAGAGAGAGAGAGAGAGAGAGAGAGAGAGAGAGAGAGAGAGAGAGAGAGAGAGAGAGAGAGAGAGAGAGAGAGACAGAGACAGAGACAGAGACAGAGACAGAGACAGAGACAGAGAAACAGAGAAACAGAGAAACAGAGAGACAGAGAGAGCAAGAGAAAGACAGACAGACAGACAGAGAACGAGAGAACGACAGACAAACAGATAGACAGACAAACAGACAGACAGACAGACAGAGACAGAGAGAGACAGAGAGAGAGAGAGGGACAGAGATAAACACGTAGAGAGTTACAAACATGCACAAAGAGAACCACAAAGCCAGACACACACAGATACTAGCAAAAATGAAGTCAAGGACAGGTTTTAATACATGAGGACAGGCACGAAAGTGAACATGACTTGAGTTGATCCTCTGTCCATGTCCGTGTGCCCCTGCCTCTGTATGTGTGCCCCTACCTCTGTCTGTGTGCCCCTGCCTCTGTCTGTGTGCCCCTGCCTCTGCATGTGTGCCCCTGTCTGTGTGCCCCTGCCTCTGTCTGTTTATATGCCCCTGCCTCTGTCTGTTTCTATCTGCCTCGGTGCTTCTATTTGTTTCTTACTCTATTAAATAGGCAGGTATGTAAAAACTTCAGGCAGTAAATTAAACAATTCATTTAAAATTACAAAGCAACTATAATTACTCAGCTAAAATGCAGTCCATATATCATGTGTCTGCATGTCTATCTGTGCGCGCGAGTGTCTGTCTGCGTGTCTGTCTTTCTGTCTGTCAGTCTATCTGTTGCTCGCATTCTGCAACCTTGGCAGATCAATCCAAAGATTACAAAACTAACTATCTTCGATGTTAACAACTTGTATCGCCAGACTCTACTCCCCATTTCGGCGCAAGACTGTATTATGTAGGAATGTAAATATTGTGTAAGTAAGTACGTACGTACGTACGTACGTACGTACATAAAAGTGAATATTGCCGATTAATCGGATCGGAATCGGAATCGGTGAAAAAGCAGGCCAATTTATCGGAAATCGGCAAAACATGCCAATCGGGTCATATCCTTGATTCAGGAATTATTTGTTTTGGTTGATTTTTGAACGCTTGTCCTCAAGGTCTCGAGCTCTGACATGGACTCGTCCGCTGTAGGGGGATCAGGTTACCGACAGTGTCAAGGTCCATTTGGAAAGAGTTAATCGATGATGCTGGCGATTCTACTGTGGTGACACTCTGCTGCAATTGGCTGGCTGGAGACGATCTTCCCCCCTCTTCCGCTACAAATTAGCCCCTGCTTGCTGCTGCCATTAATCGGCGACATCAGGCCGGGTTAATTGACCAGGTCACATTTATTGGGTCAGGTCATGTCAGACATGATGACCTCATTTAGAGCGGCGCATATTCAGTGTTTCGATCGGAGTGAGGATTAAAACGATGGTAATGTCAGTCAGAAAATATCGAAGTCATTCAAGTGTTGATGTCCAACATCGAGGGAGAGATATAATGAAGAAGAAGAAGAAGAGCAGTCTTTTGAGCTATAGACCTGAGGCAGCCATGGGTTTGAAGTGTTAGCGACTTCATTTTCTTAGCCTCAGCATATGAGAGCGGGCGGCCAGTCCTCTCCCTCGCCGTCTCATCTTCCCACCGACAGTGTACAGTCAGTGTACTCATCATAGCTGAGTTAGCATGATTTAACCCCAAGTCGTCGTTCTACGTTCTGTTATCCGGAACCCCACCAGTTGATCATAGACTGCACTTCCTCTTATACTTGACGCCTCCCATCCCATCGACTTCTAATAAGCACCAAAACTGACACTTTCCCACCTGATTCGACTAAGCGCTGGACCTGGTAAATGAGCTCGACTCCCTCATCGATGATATTATAGCTCTATCCATGAGACTTCGCAGCCGCCTTGAAAGGTGTTGGAGACGCTCCCATTAAACGTCATCTCCTCAAATCTAGACGACAGTGTCGTACGATTCATAACCTCATCTTCTTACTTACTTGTTTATTCTTCTTACACCCAAACTGAGTTTTGTGTTTTACTACTGCTACTCTACCACATTGTTCAACACTTGTACTGCTATTACCCAGGCTTAGCGGGACCTGCCCCTTTCTAGGTAACCTCTGAAGACAATGATCTCTAGACCTTATTCCTCCTGTTCTCGATGCTTTGGGCCCAGTTATTACATTCATTGTAAACCGTTTTCTCTTTTTCTGAATGCTGCTTCCTTGCCAGTTTCGCTCAATCATCTTCAATAAACTTCCTTCAGATCTGCATGTTCCTAGGGCATCTGAAAACTGTTCTTTATCGCCAGAGTTGAGCTGCATGGGAGCGCCTCACTCAGCGGCCTCAGAGTAGGTATCTTGGAGGGGCGCTATATAAGTCTTCCGAATCAATTAATAAATCAAATCTTATCAAACTTGTATAGTCTGACTCGTAACTGCTCCGGTTTTCTATCGTCTTGATAATGACTTTGAATTCCGATTGATTGGTTGATTTATTGAGTTATTGATTGATTGATTGATTGATTGATTGATTTGACTACGAATTCCCTTGAAGCGACCATCGATTAATGCTTTTGACAATAGAATTCATTAGATTAATTAGATACATGCTAAATGCACTATGATGACAGTATAATAGAAGTCATTGCCCTATAGACTTGCCTACATTAGATACATACATACTTTACATTACACTCATGCAGGTCCAATATAGGACCTATATGTATGCAAAATTGTGAAGTAGTAGCTATATTTCTATATTACTTTCTATTTAAGTCAGAGAGGCGATACAGAATTTCCAACAGTTACATTGCATGTGTATATAAAGCAATAATAGCAATAAACAATAAGCAATTTAACAAACACGCATAATGGCATTGAATGTGATAAATGATAACAAAGCTCTTTCAGTTTAATTTGTTTATT
>JACEVL010006403.1:282500-300000 GCA_020284085.1 Aporrectodea caliginosa
TGACACGCAAACAGTCGAAAACAGAATTATGTCAAGATCCATTAGATCATCACTAACTGCCGCAGGAACGTCAGAATGTGTGAAAATCGGAGCCATCCTTCAGCTGTCAGGTTTTGGGGTCTCACGCCATCACTGAGGGGCTAAGAGAGAAACCCACGCCCACGCCCACTAAGCGAATGAAAACGCAGCATGAACAACACTGAAAACAGTCAACCTATTATACAAGTAAATATCTATCCGTCAAAGTAATGAGAAAGTTGCTTGAGTCAATATCCACACGCCAACGCAATTTGGAAAAGTTACTCAAGACAATATATGTCTAGGCGTTAGTACAATGATAAAAAGTCACTTGAATAAGTAGCCGACACAATGAGGCAGTTTGAAAAATCACCCGAGTCAATAAATACACAGTTAGCGACAGCTCAAAGAGACTTGAGTCAATATCCCTAGTCAACGCAGCGGGAAAGTCACCTAAGTGAATAAATTGTAGGTGTCAGTGCACTGAGAAAAGTCACTTGAATAAGTAAAATACAACAAATCAGGACAAACAAAACTAAGCTTATCTACCTGACCTATAGCAAGAATCTCTAAGCCTAATTTGTTTCGCTCTAGGCCTAGTTGGCTCTCGTATAGAGGAATCTTCTAACTGTGTAATGACAGCCAGAGTTGATCAATAAACGAATATACAATACAAATGTGGGGCGCGGTGGTGTAGAGGTATGTTCGGTGCCTTGCAGCCGGAGGGTTGCGGGTTCGAATCCACCTCAAGGGGTATATTTGGTGCCTTGCAGCCGGAGGGTTGCGGGTTCGAATCTACCTCAAGCCGCCGCGTAGGGACCCTGGGCAAGTCCTTCACTCGCAATTGCTTTTGCGCTTCGGCGTGAAACTCCGATTCAGTGTCCGCGTTGTAGTCGGGAGCGCCTCTGAGTAGAAATCTTGAAGGGGCGCTATATAAATATCTGAAATGAATGAATGAATACAATACAAAGCATTACGAAAAATCACCCGAGTGAATAAATAAATGCACAGTTGGTGTGTACAACTGAAAGAAACTTCAGTCAATATCTACACGTCAGCACAATGGAAAGTCACTGGAGTGAATATCTACAAATCCATAGAGCAACCGAATGCCTGGAGAGGATCCTTCAAGTCGTTATCAACACGCCGAAACAATGAGAAAGTCACTACTGATAGCTCACAACACAAAGCAGAAAATCAACAACAACAAAACATCCATTGCAAATGTTGAGTAAACCCGGGTCCCTGCTAATCGGCTGACAGGCAGATATGGACACACGACAATCTGGAAGTCTAATGGACCGAGGGGGTATGAATCGGCCAGGGTTTTATCAACCGGATAATTCGCCTACATTGCAAAACGATCTTTTCCATGGCCATGCACACGAACCGTTACTCTGGATTTCAGCTAATATGTCAAACGAACACACACGGCTTACAATCTCCCGTCCTAATCAGTTGCTAGACTGGTTGAACGAAGATAGCCATTTGGTCGTGATATGCACACGGCTGATTCGAGCCAGTGGAGACTCCGGGAAGAGAGCCGGGTTATAAGATACAGCACTTAGAGTGGCCCTATCTAATCTAGTAACTGCAAGAACAGCGAACGTGTTATCATCGGACGAGAACCAGAAGAGAAAAATTACATGTAGCAGGCATTGAAGGCAAAGCCACTGACTGCTCCGTAATGCATGTATGTGTATGGGCCGTCGTATGTATGATTTCCAAAGAGCTGATTTTAGTGAACCGAAGATATAGATAAAGAAGAAAGTCATGAAAAACTTCCGAAATAGATAAACGTTTTTAGGTATATGTTAGTTACGACTTGACGACGTTGTGTCGTCCATACATACATACATACATATATACATACATACTTGCATATATACATACATATATATATGTATATATAGGCATGATTATACCCAGGTACATCAGTATATATATAAGCAAAAGTGAATACACATATTTAAATGCATGCATGTACATGTACAAACACACATGCATAGATATATACATACATACACACATACATATGTACATAAGTACATACAGGCATACATGCATGCATACATAAATAAATAAATAAATGCATACCTACATGCATAATACACAGATGGCATACCTACCCAGGCATATTATACATACATATACAAATATATATGCATTCATATATATACATACATGCATGTATTTATGTATACGGTTATAGCCTATGGTTAAAAAATTTTTGGTTATGGTTATGGTTAAAATATGCTTAAATACATATATAATGTTTATCGTAAAATATTTGGTTTTCACAAATGGGAATCAGTAAGAGAATTTATTGCAGGTTTAGGCAGTTTGGACTTTAAATCTATGAGAGTTATTGCTATGTTTAAGTTTCTTAAAGACATGCTAACGGTGGATAATAGTACACTAAATATGCTGTCATTGACATTCAGTTATGGCCATGAGCATATTAATTTAGTTTCTGGTTATGGTTTGTCTGTAAAAGACAACATGTATTATGTAAGATCGCGGGTCCACTACGTTTATGCTTCGAGTGGAGCAATAGTTTGAGTTGTCTCCCAGTCTGTTTGGGAAGGAGTTTTTGTATTTTTTGTATTTCTGTTCTAGTCTGCTTAGTTTGCTTAGTTTCTCTGTTCTGCTTTGTGCGAAATAAAGTATATATATATATATATATATATATATATAAAGACGATCAGAACAGAGGATAAAAACGATGGTAATACAACAAAATACTAAAATCCTGATGTCCAAACAGACTGGGAAGGAGTTTTACATACATACATACATACATACATACATACATACACACTAACATACATACCTACATACAAACATATATATTATGGGATTTTGTTGCTTTGACACTCAGAAAATAATTAGGGTTATCGTCATAGCAGTGACCATCCTGATGTCTCGAATCGGGACAGTGCAGGGCTACAGAGGTTTCTGAGTTTTCGACTGGCCCCACATGTTGTCTATTTTGTTGGTCAATTCTATCCGCTCTGTTTAATCTCTGTTGTTCATTCAAAGTCCGTCATTTAGAAATGGTTATTTGTTGAAACCATACACCCACGTGGCCTCTCGGTTGGTGACCTGCAGTTTGGCCAACCGATTAGTCACACACTTACATGCGACCTTCAGCGAAGCGAAATAATTAAAAACTATCAAATTAATGATTGCCCACGTGTCAATTATGTATTTATGTATGTTTAACTTGTATATGTGCAGGCCGTGGACCACATATATGCATATATATATATATATATATATATATATATATATATATATGTATGTACGAACATGATGTAGGTCAAGGTATGCATAGATGTACTTATGCATGTGTATGTACGTTCGTATGTAAGTATGTAAGTATGTATGCATATAATTATGTATGTATGAATGAGTCTATGTATCTGTGTAGCTATGCACGAATTAATGTATTTATGTATGTGTGTCTGTATGTGTGAAGGAATGAATGTATGTATCTATATATGAACAGGATGTAGGGCCAGGTATGCATAAAGTATGTGTGAATGAATATATGTATCTGTGTGTGTATGTATGAATGAATATATTTATGCATGTATGTATGTATGCATGTACGTATGTATGTATGAGTGAATGAATGAATGAATGATGAATGAATGTTTTTATGCGTGCATGTGTGTATATATGTATATGTGTGTGTACGTATATACGTGCGTACGTATCTTATGCATGTATGTATATAATTATATGTGTATGTATGCGTGAACAGAATCGTAATCGTAATCGTAATCGTAAATTTATATAGCGCCACTTCAAGAAATACTCCTCGGTATCGGCAATTTAATAATCATACGCGATATCGGCATAATCGGCAAAAAGCGATATATACAGCTCTAATATATATATATATATATATATATATATATATATGTATATATATATATGTATATATATATATATATATATATACGTAGGGCTATGGATGTATGTATATATGCATTCAGGCATGCGTGTATGTTAGTATGTGTTTCGTTTTTTTATGTATTTACTAATTAGTTATTTATATAAGGCACTCTCACTAAATCTGAGCTATGTTATGTTACCGAACATTTATGTAGTTTTTCCGTTTCCTCGTGTTTTGCCTAATCATCCTAAAGTTAATTGAAAAGCACCTTATGCACTATGCCAAAGATTAGATTAGATTATATTAGATGAAGATGTCAGTGTTGATTTTTGCACAATGTTGCTAGTGTTAGATTTTATTCAAACACTTGAAGAATAGCTTAGAATCGATTAAATTGTACAGGATAAAGTAGCATTATTATATTGGATCATATTATATTGTCAGTGTTTGCTATCGAATATACGTATGTGTGGGCGTCACACGTAGAGTGAACAATTATCGATATAATATTATATGAACTGAAGGTTAAGGTCGTCTATGATAGCTTCATGTTTATATATCTGTTGTGACTCATGACAACCTTTGTTTAAAAAGCTTGAAACAATCGAACTGCCTTTATAGTAGTGAATTCCAAAAATTAGATTAGCGACATGTTGCTAGTAACGAATTCAAAGAACTACGCTGTAAAACTTTATCAAGTAAAAAGCACGTTTTGGTCAAGTCATAAAATCGGATTTTAATTGGCGTTTGATGATTCTGAGCTGCGATCCAGATGTTCAAAATCGAAAAATAAGAACTGTGCGTCAATGAACAAACGCCGTCTTGTTTACATGAAAAGCACGGACAGAATCGAAAATCAAAAAGCCAAGCCACAAAAAGATTTAAAAAGCAAAGCCAATTCGTCCATGAATGCACATGCTTAGAAAGTTACCCAACCTAAAATCGGAACAGGTATCCGATACTTCTGACGATAAACTAATCGATATCCATTGGTTTAGTCGGTACATGTATGCGTGTATTCATACACAGTTTACACGCTTATGTATAATATAAGCATGTATGTAAGTATGCTTGAATCTATGCATGTATGCATGCACGTATTTATCAATCATATTACAGTCATTGATAACGTAATGTACGTACGTATGTACGTACGTGTGTATGTACATATGTTTGTATGTATGCATGTATGCATACCTGCATGTACGTGTTTATATAATTATGTAATTATGCATGTGTAAATATCTATGTATATTTACAAATGTATGCAAATATGTAAGTGTATGTATATGTATATACGCCCTTGTAGCGGTATGGCCGCGTTACGGCGCCATATAAATTGTCGTTATTATTATTATTATTATTATTATTATTATTATTATGCGTGTATTTATGTATGTATGCAAATATGTATGTACACGCGTGTGTATATATATGTCTATGTATATATGTATATGTACAGTGAAGCTGACATTTCTAACTTTAACAGGCCTTCGAGTTTGAATGTTGCATTAAATGCTATACTTTAAATTTGGAACGGCAAGTCAGATCACCAATTTGCTATACAAGTGAACGTGCATATATATATATATATATATATATATATATGTTTTGCTATATGAATATTTCTGTGCATGTATGTATGCATGTTAGTAAGTAAGTAAGTGAGTAAGCGAATAAGTAAGTAAGCAGGTAAAGAAGTTATTATTTACCACAATCTTAAAAGTGATACATACATAACTGCAAAAATTCATAAATTTAGTGGCAGACTGCCGGTGAAGTAACGCAGAACGCCGCCGCCAATAAGAACACAGAACGTGTGCTAAAACAGATGACAAGAAAATGCATTCCTAATCACCTTATAAAATGGGATAAAGACAGATTGAAGACTTACAAACGGAAGCCTATAAATCAGTCAACTGCAATTCTAAGTAGACAGAAAAAATAATGTTTTAAAGAGTTATTATTTGCATAGTGAAGCTGACATTTCTAACTTTAACAGGCATTTGAATGTTGCAGTAGATGCTATAGGTCTACTTTTAATTTGGAAAGGCAAGTCAGGTCACCAATTTGCTATACACGTGAACGTGCATGTATCAGTTGGGTAGCTAAATAATTGCGGATATATATGTATGTATGTGTGTAAGTATTAAATAAGAACATCTGTGCGTACATTTTCCACTTTAATGAGTGGTATTATATGTCGTACACTGCCGGAGATAGTTATAACCTGTATGTACATATATCAGCTTCTGCAAATTTTCACGCATAATCATCAAATTTGCATGGCTCCATGAAAGCTAATAATTACGTTACACCGGTTAATAAAGAAAGTTCGCTATTATAGCTTATTATTTTATGTCTGAACATATATAAATACATAAACAACCATATTAACACATATATAAATACATATTCAACCGTAGATACAAACATACATACAAGCATGCATACATACATACTATGCGTATATAAATACGCATATAAATACAGCCTAACGAAACTGGGGTTAGTTTCAAACCATGAATCAATTATGAAAGAATAATTGTTTTACGCAGTGTGTTCAATTAATTAACACATATATTTATAATATACATAAACATATATATATATATTTAGGCTATTTTGAAACGCGTTTGAATCATAATCAAGTGTTTAAATTCCATGTTTTATACCATATTTCTCATCGCTTATATGTCTTTCATAGCAAAATGTTATACGAAACTGCTTTTAACTTCGATTAAGAAAATTAGGTGACTATAACTAAATATCAAAATTTAGAGAATAAACAGTAGGAAATAAATATAATCAGGAGAGGACAATAAGATAGATACAGACGCTTATAAATGGATACTTACGTACGCCAACACACAGATACACGCTAAATGGATACACACATAGGCCTACACATAATACTTATAAAGTATATATATATACATACATACACACACACACATATATATATAAATATATATATAAGTTGCATATTTTAAATTGCGCGGTTAAATTCAACTAAAAGCATTAAACAATTATTTTATCATAGACTTATATTACAAATGTATACATATAAATATAAATATGAGTTTTTTTATACGGTATGTCGTTTCACTTTATTGTAGACAAGGAAGAGATGAAGAAGAGCAGCCCTTTGAACTATAGAGCCTGAGTGTTAGCGACTTCATTTTCTTAGCCTCGGCTTACGAGGGCAGGTGGCCAGTCCCTTCCACCGCCCTCTGATCTTTCCACTGCCAGTTCAAAGTCATTGTGCTCATTATAACTGAAAAGCAGAGGATTTGAACCCCGACATCTCAGTTGAGAGTTCATCACGCTAACCAAGAGACTGTCGCCCACTGGGGAAAGCAATTGCGTACGCAGGCAGAGATGGACAGATGCAGAGAGAAAGGCGGACAGATGCAGAGAGGAAGGTGGACAGATGCAGAGAGGAAGGTGGACAGATGCAGAGAGGAAGGTGGACAGATGCAGAGAGGAAGGCGGACAGATGCAGAGAGGAAGGTGGACAGATGTAGAGAGGAAGGCGGACAAGCAGATCTACAGAGATATATATAGCAACGAAAGATCTTAATAGACGGTGTGAAAATGAGTCAGGAGAGAGACAGAAACAGACAGATAGATAGAGAGAGAATCCAGAAAGAAGGAAGAAGAATAAACACAGAAACAGATAGACAGAGACGGATACAGAGATCGAGGCAGAGAGAAAGGGAAAGAGGCCGAGGTACAGAGACACAAGAATGCAGAAAGACAGACAGACAGACAGACAGAAACCAGTAAGAAATGAAAAAAGACAGAAGAAAAAGTAAACAATGAATGAAATTAAAAAGAAAATAATAATCCGGAAAAGAAGGAAAGTAGATCAGAAAAAGAAAGGTAGGGAAAAGATAGAGAACAAGGAATACAAATAGAAAAAAGAAAGAAAAATGGCATGGAAGAAAAGAGAATGGAGAGAAAAACCAAAATAAAAACACAAAGAAAGAAAAATTAGAAAAAAGGAAAAGAAAGAAGAGAAGAATCGAAAAGAAGAATGGTGAATGAAGAAATGAGATAAAAGCCGGAACAGACGGAAAGAAGGAAAGAAAAAACAAACATGAAAGAGAAGAAAGAAGGAAAAACTAAGAGAATTGGAAAGGAAAGGAAAAGAAGCCATACAAAAGGAATGGACGAACGAAAAGAAGGAAAGAAGGTAAGACAGAAAATAAGAAAAGAAAGAAAAAGAAAAGAAGCAAAAAGGCAAGATGGAAAAGGAAAGCAAGACATATAGATCCACAAATAGGTGATTCCTATGTATATAGGTTGACAGACAGACAGACAGACAGACAGACAGACAGACAGACAGACAGATAAACAGATAGACAGTCATTTTTGACTGAGCTACGGAAAGAGTATGAAAAAGAGCGAAATTTTAAAGTTAAGGATTGAATGATTGATTGATTGATTGATTGATTGATTGATTCTGAGTCAGTGAGTCGGTGAATGAGCGAGTTACTGAAAGATGAGTGAGTGCGGAGTAGCTAAGTAAGTAAGTAAGGAAAGTAAGTAAATAAGTAAGTAAGTAAGTAATCAAGTATGTAAGTATGTATATAGGTATAAGCAGAACAAGACCGAAAAGGAACCGTCAGAGAAGAGGTGAAGAAAGAATCGAGAGCACGAGCACACAAATACACAGCACACATTTACATATAAACATATGCATATATATATAATGTTCGTATATATAGACATATACATATATACACATGCATATATATAGACATATGTACCTATGCATACATATATATAAACTGGTTGTCAGGCAGAAGAGATATCGATGGGGGCAGTGTAGAGCGGAGAGCGGATCGTGTGGCCATCTGGTGAGTGAGAAGGCGTTGCCGTTCTGCCCTCCATAGACTCCGCCAGGCCCTGCAGTAGCCATCACCGCTCGGCTGCCGGTCGGTCGCGTCACCGTTCCATGTTGCCGCGGCCAGTCCTATCGCAAGCCGACACTTCAGAGCGCTCCTTGTCGGCAGCCCTTCACCGACCCAGTCTTATCCCCCACGGCTGACAGTAGCCAGGCATGTATCCACTGTTAGGCCAACGTGCCGAAGGAGGCATGCAGATGGGGTTGGCATGCCTTCGCGAGGAATACGTGCAAAGGGCATACTGTTGCGAGGCATGCGTATTGTCAGGCATATATATGTACTCAAGGCATTCAGGTTGCCATGGAAAGGGTGTTAGGCATACGTGCACAAGGAATACAACTGTCAGGCAGATAATCCCAGGGCATGCAGTTGCCAGGAACGCAGTTGCCAAGGGATACACTTGCCAAGATATGTAGTTGCAAGGTATACACTTTCTAGGATATAAAAGTTGCCAAGGTATACAATTGCCTAGATATAATGTTGCCAAGGCATACACTTGCCAAGATATGAAGTTGCTAAGGTGCACACTTGCCAAGATATTAAGTTGCCATGGATACGGTTGTTATGCAAACAATTACTAGAGACAGGGTTTCTATGGAAACCACTGAATTCTATCTTGAAGTTCCACAGCAAGAAGACACGTTTTAGAAACAAGTTTCAGATGCATTTTGAAAACTCTTATTCCTTTTTCTATATCGCCTGCATTGAAAATTCTCCTAATTCGATCGAGTAAGAATATCACAATAGTACAATACAGTCAATCCATCTATTCACCTATGCAATTTACAATTCTGCTTTTGTTTTTCACTTTCTTTTCCCCCTTCCTTTCTTCCTTTCTTAATATTCTTCATCATTTAGTTCTTCCATCATGCCTTCTTTTATTCATTCGACGACTTCATTCTTCGTTACTTTAACCTATTGTAGTCCCTCCCTTCCTCATTCCCTCCCTCCCTCCCTTCTTTCAATAATATTCAGTCTCCCTTCTTTCCCTCTTTTCTTCTTTCCATTCATTCATTCAGAGCATTTCTCCTCTCTTTCTTTCCTCCTTCCATCCATTGATCGTTCCCTTCCTTCATGCTTTCTTCCTTCCTTCTCTTCCTTCCTTCCTTCTATTCCTTCCTTCTATTCCTTCATCAAACGATTTCCACTCCCGTCTCTTTCTTCACTCTGCCCTCTTCCATCCTTTCTTTCTGTCATTCATTTCATTGCTTTACCTTAGACTCCTTCCTTCATTTTTTCTTGAGACAACGCCTCCAAAGAAAGCAAAATGAAGCGGCAACAACAGAAAAATTTAGCATGACAAAAACTGGTAGAGAAAGAGACACAGACAGAGAGTCAGACAGATGGGCAGAAACTTAAGTTTTTAATTTCAGACCTTCATTATCCCATGTAGAGAGAGAGAGAGAGAGAGAGAGAGAGAGAGACTAGAGAGATTCCTTCTAGATCCATCCTCAGTCCTTCAGACAGACAGACAGAGAGAGACAGAGACAGAGACAGAGAGAGAGACAGAGAGAGAGAGAGAGAGAGAGACAGAGACAGAGACAGAGAGAGAGACAGAGACAGAGACAGAGACAGAGACAGAGAGACAGACAGACAGACAGAGAGTCAGACAGATGGACAGAGAGAGAGGCAGAGAGAGAGAGAGACAGAGAGGGATACCTATGCAGATAAAAATACATGCAGAGATACAGAGATACAGAGGTACAGAGAGAGAGAGAGAGAGAGACAGACAGACAGACAGAGAGACAGAGAGACAGAGACAGAGACAGAGACAGAGACAGAGACAGAGACAGAGACAGAGACAGAGACAGAGACAGAGACAGAGACAGAGACAGAGACAGAGACAGAGACAGAGACAGAGACAGAGACAGAGACAGAGACAGAGACAGAGACAGAGACAGAGACAGAGACAGAGACAGAGACAGAGACAGAGACAGAGACAGAGACAGAGACAGAGACAGAGACAGAGACAGAGACAGAGACAGAGACAGAGACAGAGACAGAGACAGAGACAGAGACAGAGACAGAGAGAGAGGGAGACAGAGAGCGAGACAGACAGACAGGGAGAGACAGACAGACAGGTAGACAGACATAGAGACAGACAGAGACATAAAGAGACATCCAGATGAGAAAGACAGAGACAGAGAAACAGAGAGACAGAGACAGACAGCGAGAGAGAGAAGCACAGTGATAGAGGCAGTGATAAAGATAAAGAGGCAGGGCGCAAGAAAGAGACACAGACAGAGAGTCAGAGAGAAAGAGAGAGACGGGATGAAAACAGTCTTCAAAGGGAATGAGACTCGATGTTCAACGGAGGGTATTAGGGAAGAGAAGAAGAAGAAGGAGGGTAGTGTAGCGTGTCTGCCAATAATCCATCGTTCCAACATCGTCTGTACGTCTCGTGATAATCTTCGACGCCACAGAGAGAGACAGACAGATTCCATTGGAATCGATGGATGATCCTCTCACGCCACACTGGCACCGTTCCTATGGAAACGGTGACGCCGATGGCAAAACGTGTCTATACGTCTAAGTTGCATCCTCCACTCACTACTCTCCCCTGTCACTCCATGTCTCATTCCGTCTATCCACTGATCTGTTTGTCCATCCATCCATCCATCCATCCATCCATCCATCCATCCATCCATCCATCCATCCATCCATCCATCCATCCATCCATCCATCCATCCATCCATCCATCCATCCATCCATCCATCCATCCATCCATCCATCCATCCATCCATCCATCCATCCATCCATCCATCCATCCATCCATCCATCCATCCATCCATCCATCCATCCATCCATCCATCCATCCATCCATCCATCCATCCATCCATCCATCCATCCATCCATCCCATCCTTCCATCCATCCATCCATCCATCCATCCATCCATCCACCCATCCACCAACTGAAAAGTTTCTATCGTCACAATTTCTTCGTTTCTTTCAAGCAATCGCAATTCAATGCCTATTGTCTCGTCTCTTCCCTTCCCACCTGCCTCGCCCCCACCCCTCAACTTCCACACACGCTTCATCGATCAAACAATCGATCCTCTTCTTCCCTCTTTTCTTTTCCCTTCCTCTTCAGTTCCTACTCCCTATCATTCTTCTAAATCCATCGGACAGCTTCAATTCGTCTACTTGGCCACGACGTGTGGCAGACCTACTTTTCAAATCGACATCCTAATTGAGAGGGGGTCCTGAACGAAATCGCCCGGCCTTTGTCTACCCCTCTCCCCGATGGGGCTACACACCGACCCACCGCCCCAGGCGCAATGTGGGTCATGGCTATTGATGACGACAAATGCTCAACACTAAACAGGTGCGCCCCATTCTGTGACCGGACACAACTAACAATGATTTTTATCTACACGAGTCTCTAAATCATGTCTGTATTCACTGCTTTCAATCCGTACGAACTCATGTTTTCGTCTGCCTATTTTTTCATGTTATCTTTGTCTGTCTGTCTGTCTGTCTGTCTGTCTGTCTGTCTGTCTCGCTTATTCTTGTTATATGCACTTTTTCTCACTTATCACACACCTAGTCTGTCTGCGCTTTTTAACTCTAGGTGTTTCAGTCGGTCGGTCGGTCGGTCGGTCGGTCGGTGGGTCGGTCGGTCGGTCAGTCAGTCAGTCAGTCAGTCAGTCAGTCAGTCGATCAACCAGTCAGTCAGTCAGTCAGTCAGTCAGTCAGTCAGTCAGTCAGTCAGTCAGTCAGTCAGTCAGTCAGTCAGTCAGTCAGTCAGTCAGTCAGTCAGTCAGTCAGTCAATCAGTCAGTCAGTCAGTCAGTGTCACTCAGTCTGTCAGTCAGTCTGTCTGTCTGTCTGTCTGTCTGTCTGTCTGTCTGTCTGTTTGTCTGTCCGTCTTCCAGTCATGTTCTCTGTACTCGGTCTGTCTCAGTCCATTATTATTCTCTGTGCCTTTTCTGTCCACGTTCAGTTTTCTTTTCTCCTCGTTATTCTTTGTCCGTAACCCGAATTCTCTCTGTCACTCTTTTGTTTCTTTCTTCCTTCCTTCCTTTCTTTCCAGCTTCCTTTCATCCTCCGTCATTCATTCATCTAGTTTTGACTGCTGAATACAGTTGCAAGCTGGCTGCCAAGTTCTTGTCATATTCAGCTGGTCACGTCTGATAAATGGCAATTCAGCTTCCACGAATTATTTATTACATCCCAATTATTATTATGAATGAATGAATGAATCAATGAATGAATAATGAATGAATGAATGAATGAATGAATGAATGAATGGATGAATGAATGAATGAATGAATGAATGAATTATATTCCAGTTATTGTATCTCAAAATTATTTTATCACATTTTAGTTATACAAAAACAATTCACCGAGGGTTTTCCTAGTTTTTCGTAACAGCATCTGCTGAATATATAACCTCAATTGCAACTATACAGCACTAGCTGATGCGAACTTATATAGGTCAATTCCTAAGGTAAAACATACTATTACTACTTTAGTAATTAGTGGTGGGGCTCGGTTGCCGATTGGTTAGACCGCTTCGCCTGTATCGCGGAGAGTAGGGGTTCGAGACTCGACAAAGGCAGTCACGGATTAAGGACATTAAGCCAATCCTTCACAGTTTCACACATAATTGCTGATGCTTTTGTGGTTTAAGTGGGCTAACCTATAGCCTGGGGAGATTATAGCTCATGCATGGGAACATTCGGAACCTGATACCAGCGGTGAACCAATTTTAGACTAAGAGTTCACGTTGTGAAACAGATTATCAACGCATATTGTGTAGCGGGGTGGAGGGCAAAAGACACAAAACCCTTAATTAATGAACTTAAATGGTTCTACCTTCACAGGGGGCTTTGTGACCTTGTAAACAGATATGACGATAAGAAACACATTATTAATCACCCCCGCCGGGTCAGAACCTTTCCCCTAGGCCTTTTCACGGTTATGTAGGCTCCCATAGGGGCATCATTTGCACAAGACGGTACATATTTGGAAAACAGGCCCAAGAACACGCGGAGGAATACATGCACTGAAAAGCAGATAATTTATTACGGGGAACTGCATATCACTCCGCCGTTGCACTGCGTCCATTGCAGGTGCACATTAACACAAACAGCGGACTATCGGGGTGATGCGGTCTGTATATCTACACGCCATGCTCTCAAAAGCATAGTTCCCTAAAAGCGGGAACACACACCGCGCGCGGTAACTTAACTAATTAACCGCAACTAATTAATTTGAAAAGTTTCAATTCCTCTGTACTGCAAACTTAAGTCCAGTCAGCACGACATTGGAGTATTTGAAACAAACACAAAAATAATTGGGGTTGTGTATCTTTCAATTATAATACTGGTAGCAGGTTGCATCTGTGATCTATATATAGACCTGCATATAGGCCTGTGGCCCAAAGCCCGCATTGGCCTAGTTTTGGGGTCGTCAAACTGGTATGTCCGGCGGGTAGAGTTAATTTGGCTAAAAATATATGGGACAGCATAATAAGAGAATCAATACAATCACGTGCTGGAAAGTGCTCATCGTGAATATGAGACTAAAATGGAACAAAAGCAATAGGCGGCCATGACCCAATAAATCCATGCCATACATGCATACAAACATACATGCATGAATGCATGCATACACACTGCTATAGTTGATTTTAAAAATGTATAGCCTAATCGTTGTATGGTGTACAATGTGCGCTTGTCAGAGGCAAATAAAGGCTACTCACTTACTTACTTACATGTATGCATGCATCATACATACATACCTACATAGGAACATGCATAAATGCATACATTCATACATACATACATACACAGACACTACTACCAGACATGATATACATATAATTAGCAAAACTGTATTTATATCATTAGTATTATATAAAATATTCATGAAACAAGTAATACATTAATTTTCAAAGACTAGTAAGGTGCAAACTATATAATGTCAAGTATAAATATACTACATACCAATATGATGAATATATATATATATAACACATCTATATTTAACTGTTATGGCATATATACATACTAATATATAAGAGTGTGGTGGATATACATATAGGTGTGTGTGCGTGCGCGTGTGTGTGTGTGTGTGTGTGCGTCTGTGTCTAAAAGAGCACTGTAGGAAATGAAAGTCCATCAGGTTACATGGTCCAAGGACTCAAGCAATCATAAATCAATGTGAAAGGGCAGATATATATATATATGCATAGGTATATTTGTGCATGCATATGTATATAGCGTCCATATATATATTTATACAAAGCGCACATATGCACCTATATGCATATATATATATATATATATATATATATGCATGTATATGATGATGATGATGATGAGTGCTCTTGAAGGCAGGTCCATTTTCTTTACGGGGATGATATAGTGAGGTATATATGCATCCTCACAGATATTGTGGGCGACAACTTATCCAAGGTCGCTACGCAGTGGCCTGAGATGATATCGAACCTGCGACCCTACGGTCACAAGGCACAGAACATACCGCTACACCACCGCGTCCCACTTACACCACCGCGTCCCACTGTATATATACATATATTATATGAGATGATGAATGGTAAGTACAGAGGATCCTATGCACACTGGCACATGGGCACACAAACAGAGAGACAGACATACAGACACATACACATAAGAATAGACAGACGGGGAATGAGGAAGACAGAGAGGCAGGGACACTGGGTGTGGATGATTGGGAAGCTGGCATGATGGAGTTGAGAGGAACGGAACTGAAGGTCATTTGAAATGAGATTCCTAAATATGGATCGATGCCACCAACCAGAAAGAGCAATAGCCAAACAGACAATTGTTATAGCGCTGCAGTATATTTATATAGAGTCAGGGTCGCCTTGTATTTCAACATCCGTATGGGTAATTACACCAATGTGCAGTTGGTCAAGTGGCTTAAAGAAGGATGGAAGGATGGATGGATGGGTGGATGGAAGGACGGAGGAGGGAAGGAAGGAATGGAAGGAAGGAAGGAGGAAGGAAGGGAAGGAAGGAAGGAAGGAAGGAAGGAAGGAATGGAAGGAAGGAAGGAAGGAAGGAAGGAAGGAAGGAAGGAAGGAAGGAAGGAAGGAAGGAAGGAAGGAAGGAAGGAAGGAAGGAAGGAAGGAAGGAATGAAGGAATCAATCAATCGAATCTTTTATTGAAGCCAAATGAAAAAAACACATAACATTTCAACAGTATCAGGGAAGAGGAGTCCCAAAAGGATCAAGATCCCGCTAACTAGGGACACCTAGAACAACATTTCAGAAATATGAATTAGCTAAATCCTTGATAAACAGTGCAATATCAAGGTACAGCAATGCAAACAGTATAGTACATATTACAAGTAAATGATTAACTCGATTCAAAACACTATGAAAATATAAAGAAAAACCGAAAACCTTAACTAACAGTGAAAAAGAATATCCGGCAGGGTAGGTTATAGCTAATTTCCATTAATCAGGTAGGCATGCAGCATTTTTTTAAGTGCCGTAGGTGGAGGGCACAACGTATGTGAGAGGAAGCATGTTCCAGGTTGTGGAGCCAACAGATTTTATGGAGAATAAGCGAGTATTGGTGTGTGCGTATATGGGGCGATAAGAGTTAAAGTTTCTGGTGTAGTGAGTATGAACATCGGATCCTAGATGAAAAAATCCCTTAAAACATGCTGGAAGTAAACCATGTTTATAGCGGTACATAAATGAGGCCAATCTGTAATGTTCGAATCTGTTCTAGTTTAAGTAGCTTCAAGTCAGTAAATAGAGGAAGGAATTATGTCCACATGTATAGTTGCATGTATGCATACATACACGTGTCCATATATTCGTGTAGATCCCGCCGACTTATAATGAGATTAAGAATGATCGCTATTTAGGATTTAGGTAAATGATTCTGTAAGTTTTATTTAGTCAGTTTCCTATTTAAACACTAACTGATAAATGTTACCATTAGGGCAATCGTCTGAAACGATTATTTTCAAAAATAATTACAAAGTTAATTGTAGCGAAAGTCGAAAGCGTACATGTATGCTTTAAACATCAGCATGTGCATTTCAGTTTTATCGCTACAATTTACCCTGAAAGCGATATTTAAAAAATTGCAGTATGTTCCCATTGAGTTTCTCATTGGCACAAGTTATATTGTTTCCTATTGGTCAATTTATATAGCGCCACTGTCAGAATACACTATAAATAATCTGTCTTCATGCAAGTAGCCGACACAAAGATGGATATTTCAGAGCCATCAATAAACTGTCTTTGAGTTCCTATTCAGATGCAGAATACCTTTTGACGTTATCATAATTTTTCGCTATTTAGCTATTTATACCAATTGATTTGAAAATCTTACTAAAATAATTATTCGACTTGTGTTGTAATACATTTCACAAGCACGAATGCATATATGGTAGTATGCATATATATACACGTAATTATGCATACATGCACTGCATGTGTGTATGTATGTGTGTATGTGTGTGCATATATATATATATATATATATATATATAAAATTATATATCTATAATGCATTCATACAATATATATGTTTGTATGCCTGTATACATGTATACATGTGTGCATGTATTTATGTTTGTATGTACGTATGCATATATGCTTTATACATATGTATGTATATATATATATATATATGTCTGTATGTATATATATATA